>JZKD02S1601834.1:84711-98538 GCA_000966675.3 Picea glauca | reverse complement strand
TGTGAAAAAGTAAAGAGTGAAATGGTGGTTTCAAACCCATGGTTTGGGGTATTTTCCCATGGTATTGGGAATTAATTATTTAATTAATGGACATGTCCCTTCATGAAGGGTTATAAAAAAGTATAAAAAGAGAAAGAATTAAGATAAAGTGTATGTGTGTGAAAAATGGATTAGCAAACATTGAATTGCAAAATTAGTTTTAGCTTATTTTGAATTTTTTGTGATAATTTTTTTCCTAGGACGTTACAGACCTTGAAATTTGGAAGAGATAGAGGAAATATCTTGGTGTACATGTGGAAATTTTTTTAGATGTTGGTTTACTATAATTTCTGAGATATTCCCTATGGAAGTTAGGATTCCTAAATTCTTCTGAAATCCGTTTCAAACAAGTCATATTGGCACTTTCATTATAGATTATTTTTTGGGATTTTTCGAGATTGAATTTTTTTAGAGACAAAGGATATTTCCTAGTGTACATGTGGTAAAATGTTTAGGTGCAGGTTCAATATAATTTCATATATATTGTATATGGAAGTTAGGGCTCCTGAATGCTTGTGAAATTAATTTCAAACAGGTCATCTTGGAAATTCGCTATAACGTATTTTCTGAGATGTTCCAGAGATTAAAATTTTGTAGAGGTGGAGGAGAGTACTTGGTATACATGTGATAAAAAATTCAAATGATGGTTCTCCATAATTTCAGATATATGGTATGTGGAAGTTAGAGTTTTTGAATCCTCCTGAAATTAGTTGCAAACATGTTAGTTTGGCATTTTCACTATAACTTCTTTTCTGGGACTCGACTATGCAATTTTTACAAATAGAGAAGACATACATAAGTACCTCAAGTACCAATTTTAGATGTGTTTTATCTATAATTTTTGAGATATTCTTTGTGGAAGTTAGGGTTTATGTATGATCCTAAAATCAGTTTCAAATAGGTCACTTTGGAATTTTCAATATAACTTCTTTTTTGAGACTCTTTAGATTGTGAAATTTTTACAGAATAAAGAAGACATTTATAAGTAAATCAAGTAAAAAATGTAGATTATTATTTTAATTTCATATATATTCTCTATGGAAGTTGGGGTTTCTGAATGTTCCTCAGGTCCGTTTCAAACATGTTAGTTTGACATTTTCACTATAACTTCCTTTTTGGGACTCTTCAAAATGTGCAATTTTTACAAATCAGAGAAGACATACAAAAGTACCTTATGTAAAAAAATTTGAATCATATTTGCAAAATTGGATACGAGGCATGCTGTAATTTGTTTTCTTGGGAAGAGGCCCAAAACAACAAGTTTTGGGAAATTTACCATTTGGAAATTTAAATTTTGGTAAAATCTAGTAAAGGTAGAAGTAGTGAGTAGAGCTGGTGAAGGAAAAATAAGTGAGTAGACATGGTAAAGGAAGAAATAGCAAGAAAACCTTGTGAAAGTAGAAATAACAAGCAGATGCGGGGAAGGTTGGTGCAACTCAGAGATTGGTGTCTCTTTCTAAGTTGTTGCTTAGTAGTGGGGAGTGGTGTCTCTAGTAGATTGGTGTCTACAAATATTTGTAAGGGATTGGTGTATCTTGCCACATTGGTTCTTAGCGATGGATATTGGTGTCTCCAGTAGATTGGTGTATACAAATATCTGTAAGATATTGGTGTCTCTCACTAAGTTAGTTCTTAGCAGTGGGAATTAATGTCTTCAGTGGATTGGTGTATATGAATATATGTAAGAGTAGGTTGGTGCCTACCAGGATTTGTACTAGTGGGGATTGAGTTCTCCGTTAGGGTGGTGCCTACAAATATTTGTAACAGTAAGTCAGTTCCTACAAATAATTATAAAGATAATTTTTTTGGTTTTCTCCTGAAAGGATTTCCACGTAAATATTGTGTTCCATGTTCTACAGTTAATAGTTCTCATATGAAATTATTTTCTTATGGTTGATGAATGTTTGAAATAGTAAAAAAAAATCTTATACTAATTCACCCCCCCTCTTGGTATAAGTGTTTTCTCAATAATTTGAATCGGAGCAGGTTCCTTTGGAAACAATATAACCACTGGGAGGTAGATCTCGAGATAACACATGGAAATGGAAACCAAAACTTCGAAAAATGAATAAAAAGGGAAATAAATGATGGATTCAGAAGAAGAAAAAAATGCCAAAATAGATGCATAAGTATATATTGAAGAAGAAGTCATTTTTGTTTTAAGAGAAATAAAGAAGCTTAATACAAAGAATTTGAACCAAAAAGAGAAGTTGCAGAAATATGAAGAGGAAGATTGTGATGCAAAATAAAAAATGTCACAAATCCATGAAGAAACATAGGATACTATTAGCAGCCTAAAGATTCAACTAGAAGAGGAAAAAATGATGAAAGATGTGGTGAGAATCCAGTTGAAGGAAAATGAAGAAAATTGTGAGAAGCTATAAGATAAAATTGTTTCCTTAAGAAAGGATTTGGAGAAGCCAACTTCTCAGATGAATAGAAGCTTGAAGTTTAAAAAGAGCATTAAAATATTAGATGATATCATCAAATGCCAAAGATAACCACTCATTAAAACTGGTCTTATATATGATAAGAGTCAAATAACTACCAAATAATATTCAAAAGCTACATAGCCATCGAAGAAAGTAAATGAAGGAAAATCTAAAAGCTGGGTTGATGTATTCAAAATATCAATCAATGAAAAATACAAGAAGAAGAGAGAAAATGATGTTCCGCAGAAAATTGATATTCCTCCCAAAGACAACAAGGACAAATTCAAAATATATTTTCCACCAAGATGGCCTCGCACAACTCAGTAACAAAATTATTTTGTTGGTTATTGTTTTTCTTGCAATCACTTTGGTCATAAAGCAATAAATTGTAGAGCATATGGAAGAAAGGATCATGTATGAAACAAAAATAGAAGTACTAATGGTTTCTTAAACATAAAATATAATTCATTTTCTCCATTATTTTATTACAATGTTGTATGTTATAAGTGCAACAACAACAGGAACATAACATGCTTTTGTAGAAGTGGCCTAGTAGAGAATTATGGACAAAACAGGGAAGACGATACCCTTTCTAAACAAAAGAAAGAACCCACATGAGTTTGGAAAATTAAGCAAGAGCAAGAAAAGTAGGAGAAGGAGGAATCTATGCTTGTGCAAACTTCCCTTCATGCTCAAAACAAAGGAAACAAACAGTACATTGACAGTGGATGCTCAAGCCACATGACAAGGGACCATACATTTTTTTTCACTATGAAGAAAGTAAACAAAGGTAGTGTAACATTTGGAGATAATGGTACTACAAGGATAATGAGAAAATGTACTCTTAGTATTGATAATGGAAATACTAAAACAAAGAATGTCTTGTATGTTGAAGGATTGGAACATAATATTCTCAGTTTAGTCAAATGTGTGATCAAGGAAACACTCTCACATTTGATTCTCAAGGCTGTGAGATAAGGAATAAAGGTTCGGGAAGGTTAGTGGAAATTTAAATAGAACCTAAAATAATGTATATATCCTCAAAGGGATCAAAGGAGAAACAATAAAAAAAAAGAAGAGAAAATAGGAAGAGAAAGAAAAAGAAGAATAAAAAAAATAAACATTTAGAATAAATGAGTTGCAAAGAAGAAGAAGATACAAAGGCATATTCATTTCACACACCAAGTATATCAAGGAAATGTCGAAGAAGTTTAGAATGAAATATTGTGCACTAGGAAGCACACACATGGTCATATGTTTTAAATTGAGCATGCATGATGAATCTTGGGAAGCAAATCAAACATTGTGCATGTCAATGATTAGAAACCTACTACATGTGACAACATCAAGGTCGTACATTATGCAAGAAGTAGGATTGGTTGTATGGTTTCAAGCTACATCAAAAGAAACTCATGTGCAAACAATGAAAAGAATATTCAAATATCTAAAGGTAACCTTGGACTTTAGCTTATGGTTCTCAAGAGGTGAATATTTTACTCTAACAACATACACAAATGCATATTATGAAGAAAATGTTGATGATAGGAAAAAAACAATCTCGGGGGGAGCATCCTTTTTCCATTGATGTCGAAGGGGGAGAGTTGCAGACAATGGGAGAGTTATTTCTATTCCTGGGAGAGTTGTAGACATGGGGATAATTATTTCTATGTATGGTGGACTATGTGTTTTGTTGCAGAATTTCCATCATTGAAAAAGGATTGAAGTTTGAAAAGAGCATTGGAAACTTAGATGATATCATCAAATGCCAAAAATCACCACTCATTAAAACTAGTCTTAGCTATGATACGAGTCAAATGACCACCAAAGAATATTCAAAAGATACAGAGCCACCAAAGAAAGTAAATGAAGGAAAATATAAAATCTATGTTGATGTACTCAAAATCTCCATTAGTGACAAAGAAAACAAGACGAGAGAAAATGTTGTTCCATAGAAAATTAAAATTCCTCCCAAAGACAACAAGGATAGTTTCAGAAAATATTTCCCACCAAGATGACCTTGCACAACTCCGTAGAAAAACTCTTTCCTTGGTTATTTATTTTCTTGCAATCACTTTGGTCATAAAGAAATATATTGTAGAGAATATGCAATAAATGCTCATGTATGGATCAAAAACATAAGAACTTATGTGTTCTCAAATGCAAACTATAATTCATCCTCTCCATTACTTGATTACATTGTTGTATGTTATATGTGCAAAAATTATGGGCACATAACATGATTTTTTAGAAGTGGCATAGTGGAAAATTATAGAAAAAACAAGGAAGAAGGTACCCTTTCCAAACAAAAGAAAGACCCCATAGGAGTTTGGAAAATGAAGCAGGAGCAAGAAAAACAGAATAAGGAGGAATCTATTCTTGTGCAAACTTCCCTTCATGATTAAAACAAAGGAAATGAATGGTACATTGATAGTGTATGCTCAAGCTACATGACAGGGGAGAATAACAAGTTTTTCACTTTGAAGGAGGTAAACGAAGGCAATGTAACATTTAGAGATAATGATACCGCAAGGATATCCTAAAAATCTACTCTTACTCTTGATAATGGAAATACTAAAACATAGAATGTATTGTATGTTGAAGGTTTGGAACATAATATTCTCATTGTTAGTCAAATGTGTGATCAAAGACACACTCTCACATTTGATTCTCAAGGCTGTGAGATAAGGAAGAAAGGATTGGGAATATTAGTGGAAAATTCATATAGAACATCAAATAATGTATATATCCTCAAAGAGATCAAAGGAGAAAGAACAAAAAAGAAAGAAAGAGAAAAGTGGAAAAGAAAGAAAAATAAGAATTAAAAAAAATTAACATTCAGAAGAAACGAGCTGCAAAGAAGAAGAAGAACAACAAGGAACATAACATCAATATACAAAGGCATATTCATTTCACAAACCAAGTATATCAAGGAAATGTTGAAGAAGATCAGAATGAAATATTGTGCACTAGGTAGCACACCCATGGTCACAAATTTTAAATTGAGCAAGGATGATGAATCTCCGGAAGAAAATCAAACATTGTACATGTCAATGATTTTCATGCTACTATATGTGACAACATCAGGGCCAAACATTTTTTGAGTAGTAGTATTGGCTGTACACTTTCAAGCTACATAAAAAAAACCTCATGTGCAAGCAGTGAAAATAATATTCAAATATCTAAAGGGCACCTTTCTAAGTTGGTTTTTAGTAGTGGGGAGTGGGGATTGGTGTCTACAAAGATCCGTAATATATTGGTTTCTCTTTATATGTTGCTGCTTAGTGATGAGGATTGGTGTCCACAAAGATCTTTAAGAGATTGGTGTATCTTGCTAAGTTGGTGCTTAGCAGTGGGGATTGGTGTTTCCAGTAGAATGGTGTCTATGAAGATATGTAAGAGTAGTTTGGTGCCTACTAGGATTTTTGATAGTGGGGATTGGTGTCTCTAGCAGGTTGGTGCTTATAAATATTTGTAACAGTAGGTTGGTTCCTATAAAGAATTATAAAAATATTTTGTTTGGTTTTCTCCCAAAAGGGTTTCCATGTAAATATTGTGTTTCATGTTCTGCAATTAATAGATATCATATGTGATTGTTTTCTTATGGTTCTTGAATGTTTGAAAAAATTGAAAAATTGTCTTATACTGATTCACCCCCCCCTCTCAGTTTAAGTGTGTGCTCAAAAACAACCCTTTGGTGAGTCTGGTCCTCTCACTAGCATGGATGGTGGCATTGGAAGGTTATCCTCCAAGGAAGCATCGAATACCTATAATCCATCTACTTCCTTTGTTATGAATGACTCTTGATGAAAAGAAGCTATACCCTCTTTCAAGGAAGTTCTCACTGCCTTCATCCAATGCAGATACATCCCTCATGGTGGCCCTTATCAAGCCATCCCATAGTGGAGAAGGTAACATTCAATCCCTCCATGTCATTAGATAAAAAATATCCATTTCAAGTGTGTTTTTTCCAATATCATGGTCTAATATACCAATTTAATGGTTTCTATCACATGTTATCCAATATCCACTTGTGAATTTCCTAGACATAGAATCCCTTTCTATTGGAATAAACATACATTTACCCATGCACTTGAGGATTATTTCTTGACGAGTTTGAATATCTTTTATATAGGGATTTGATATTACATTTATACCCTTGGTTACTAGGGGCTAGGATAGACTCCGCATTAAGGCTTGACACCCTTCCTTCAATCCCTCTAAGAAATCACTATCTTTTCCCCAAAAATGAGTCAAATTCCCTAAACTCTCTTTTCATTTATGGTACTTTGAATCAATATATGCAATTGGAAATAATATTAGTAAGTTTCACATTGATGTCAAGAAACATAGAAATTTCACATCACCACCTATTATAGAACTTATGTGGAAATTGACTTCTCCAACTACTTGCCAGAAGAAATCTTACTAGAAGCTAAATATTATGTGTGGATTAATAAACTAGACTATTAGCATATTGCATTTAGGTGTATATGTTTTTTTTTTAAGTCAAACATATAATTGCCTCATGTTCCAAGTATTGGAGGCATGGAAGGAATAACACTAGGAAATGCAACACCAAAAAACCCTCATGGTGGACCATAGTGATTGGATAAGACCATCTAGTGAACACAGTCTTTGCTAAATAATTGGATTCATAAGGTTTTGATAGAGAAAAAACAAGAGAAAATGACATTTCTATCCATGCTTAAGTAACTGCACCACCTCCAGAGGAAATTGGAAATCTTAAGTAGTCTCATGTTATAGAAACCCTTAAAGATACAAAGGCTAGTGGCTTTAAAAAATCAAAGCCTTGAATATCCTTACAACCCAATATTGATAGTAACATTACCCAATATTTATAAGACTATACCTCCAAGTGGATGGCATAGATGGGTTGTAGACATAGAGGCAAAGGCCAAGGCCATCGTGTTTGAAGCTAAGAAAGAGTAGTTTGTGGAAGAAGACTCAATGATAAGTGAAATGAATCCAAGTTATATGAGGGAGAGATCAATGCTTAGGATCTACTCACACCATTTCAAGAGAAACAATAATAATGGACAAAATTCACCAAGAAAAAATCACATCAATATTAGCCAATGACTTTGACATATATGACTAGGCAATGTTGTGGAAACATGAACTTATAATATGATTTTATTTTGTAATTTTTTATGAAACCAATGTATCTAAGTATATGTGTAATCATGGGAATGAAATAAATTCAAAAATAAAAATAACATTGTAAGGTAAATTCCCCATCCATTAAGTGATTCGGGGGTCCCCCATATAGATAAATTTATCCTGAAAATATCCATCTATGTATCTTTGTTGTATGGGTGAAGCTACAACTTTTGACTTGATACATAGTTGTTTTGTTAAAAAAATGTTTTTATTAGAATATGAATATCATAATGGATTTCCTATATATTTAAAAAAAACTAACTCGAGTCATCTCCAATATTTTTTTTTCATGTGGTTAATACAAATCTCTTGATATTTCATCCCATCAACCAAAACCATTGCATCAAATCTTTGACATTTTCAAGAGGTCTATATTTGTAGAGACAACTAAAGATAATGTCCTAACAAGCATGATCATCATTCTCTTCCAATTTCACTTTAAATTTTATTTTTTAATGCTTGTATAATGTCTTCCTCATGTTTTCCAAGACTTTGGAAAAGTGTGACAATAATCAATGTGCCAATGTACCTACTACAAGAACAACTACTTGTATTTCTCTACAAGCATCCATGACATAATTTGTTTGAAACCTTCCAAAAGGTTTTATTACCTTTTATCAGTGTTTTGATACATTTTTCTTTAGCTTGATCTCTTTGGTTGATTTAACACCCAATATTGTGGATGGCTCTCTTAACATTTTGTATTTTACTAGGCCAATTTATATTAATCTTGTGCTATCCTCTGTTTATCTTTGAAAAAACATTAATTGTATTACTTGTATATATTTGAATAGTACCAGAAGGAATACCAAGCCCTAACTCTTAGACTTTGGTTACATCCATGTTCTCCAAAAATCTCTTATCAATCTATATTCCCTTGCAACTACCAATTAGTCAAGGAAATTATAATGTACCAGCCTCCTTTTGTTGGTTATATGTTAACCGTACATATTTAAATGAATCATGTGTGTGTGTAACACATAGAGTTAGCTCAATCAATTGAACCATCCACCCAATACATGTTTCTAATAGAGATGCCTTAGTTCAAAGGCTCAAATATGCTTGAATATCTTGGGGTTACCAACTACTATTGTCATTGGCGATTGAGCTTCCCTCCATCAAGATATTTTTGGTAAGAGGGGGTAACTCTGCAAGGTTTTTCTTGTGTGTGTGTGTGTGTAGGTGGGGGGGGGGGTAGGGTTAGGTTCTTTTTTCCTATATAGGGTAAATGAAGAATCCATCAAAAATGTCCTTATAAACCACCCCTTCTTAAAATAGGTATGGAAAGAGGCCCCAACCTTGGCTAGGAATTATGTATCATGGGAAGGAAAAATCCTCGAAGAAGGATACAAAAAGCGGATGGAGGAAATTGAATCCACAAATCACAAATCACTCCCATTAATTATACCCAAGGGTTTATGGACCGCTAGGAATGAAATACTATTTCAAAACCTATATTTCTCTCCCTTGGAAGTTTATCATAAAATCAAATTTATTTACGAGGATATAAAGTAGCCAATTAATAAAAAATTAATATGATAGATAAGGGCATTGAATATTGATCAATCAAAATCTTGGGGATTTTTTGGTGGATCTAATCAAGGAAATATCATATCTAGTAGCACTAGTGGAGTTATGTATCTAGCATATGGCTCAAAGTTTTCCTTCAAACTAGCGTAACTTCATGCTCTAAAATATCTATTAAAATTGGCAGTAGACAAGAGGGTGGAAAAATCGAAAGTCTTTGGAGACCCACTACTACATATGTGGTTTTAATTCAATACAAAATTTCGATGATAAGGATAAATTCAATCATATCATCGCAAACTATTAAAATTTTAAACTATAATATTGTTGGTGAACTTGAAGGTATTGAATGGAATGTAAAACACTTGTTTCACACAGATCCTAAGGTACAAAATATAATTTTCCACATATTATATGCAAAGGTCAAATTTATTTTTCTCTATTTGTAGTGTCAATTAATGTGTAAATTAAGGATGCAATATTTTTTATTACTATTATTTACATTAACTAGTTTGTTTTTATGTTGTAGATTGTTAGGTGATTTTTTATTAACACTGTCAAATAATTTACCTCGCACATACCGAGAGATGTGTACCATTATGAAAGATATTGGAATGGAGTATCAAGCTATTGATGCATTTCTAAATGATCATATTATATATTATGGACAATATGCACCATAAACGAAATGACCACAATGTCAAATCAATAGATATTGAAACGATCAAGTAATAAAAAAGGTGCCTCACAAGACTCTTCATAATATTTCGATAATTCCATGTTTGCAATGATTGTTTAGGTGCCAAACCATTGCACAGTTTATGGATTACCATGCACGACAAAGAAGTGAAGATGTTGTTTTTCAAATGCCTGTGGACGGTTATGCAATTAGGAACATCGAAGAAAGATGGCCAATTTTTAAAGAAGAACCTCGTAATGTTAGGCTTTCATTGGCATCTGACAATGTCAATCCATTTGGTGAGATCAGGTCTATTTACTCAGTGGCCTATTTTTTTTATAAACAATAACCTTCCTCCTTGGATTTCAATAAAGAGGTAGCACACAATGTTGGCAATGATTGTTCCAGATATTTGCTAACAAAATTGTTTTGAATGTTGTATTTCATTTTTCTAATTTGTTGCATAATTACTTATATATATACAAGGTAGTAATTATGTGTACTTTAAACTAATTATGTAAGTACCAAGTCAAATATATGAATGTATATATTGAGCCTCTTTTCGACGAGCTAGTAAAGTTATGGGCTGACTTCACTATGTACAACATCTCTAGACCAATAGGGCAAAGAAAATTTCAATTTCATTGAATACTTACATGGAAAATTCATGATGCCCTAGGGCTAACACATTTGTGTGGTATGTAACATACTGATGGAATTTGATAGTATATAATTTTATGAAAATATGATGCATTCTTCTTAAATATCAATTCCTAGTTATATAAATAATATTGACATTAATCCATATAATCTTGCAAATCTTCAAACAAAGGGTAAATGTGGATGTTCGGTTTGTGGTCCTAGTATGAAATCAAGTCATTCAAGAAGTCTAGGAAAGGATGTATTTGATGAGTACATGAACTTCCTCCCTAAGAACCATAGGTATCAAACTACATAAAAACATCTTTTCAATTCAAAAGAAGAGTTTGGAATAAAACCACGAATAATGACACCTCACCTATGGAAGTTGGAATATAATAGATTAAAATGTCAAGGTAAGCATTTAGTCTATGTGTCTACATATATATTAATGTCTTACTATTTTAATTTATATCAAATTTTGTTTATTGTATCTAACATTTATTGTCGTAATCTATTTAATTAATTTTCATAAATGTCGTCAAGGAATTAATGGGCTTCCACGAGAAATAAAAATTTACCCTGTATAGTTCAATAGGATTCCCTACTATGAACACTTGGAAATAGCTCATTTGTTTTTATACAATGCATATCATGAAGAATGTAAAAAAAACATTCTGGAGAATTTTAGATGGAAGGAGTGACAAATAAAAACTTGTCAAAATTTGTACTGACAATAAGGAGGCCAATTATGCGCTGCAAAATGTGATTTATTCAAATAACAATGGAGTACACCGAAATAGTTTTCCATGGTTATTTATAGAGAAGGAAAGCAATGTTGTAAAAGAGGTCACTCAAAAAATTAAATTTCCCCCCAGATTTTCTTCAAACATAAATAATATCTTAACGAAGAAAGGTGAATTTGGCATGGTGAAAAGTCATGACTGGCATACCGTCATTAAGGTAATTATTTTGGACGTAGATTTCTATATTGGTAATTAATATATGACTTTTTAGTATTATAATATGGTTTTATTTTCATAAAATTTAATGATACCTTTGTTGTTACAATATGTTCTACCTCTATATCTACCTAACAACTTTGAAAACAATGTAAAACAAGTTATATATGATCTTGGAAAATACATGAGGTAACTATTAATGATTTATATGCAAAATCATTGTTTCTCAACTTGTCTACATCTGCTTTTATACTTTCAATGTATATACAACATTGTTGTTGAAACCTATGATTTGATTTGTTATATCATGTGTAGGTGGTTGTCATCTAAGGAAATCCATAAAGAAGATATAAAATATTAAAGGAGAGAAATTCTTCAGCTAATGTGTGAAATGCAAAAGTATCTACCTCAAGTATTTTTCAATCCACAAGAACAGTACCTCATACACCAAGTTGAGGAGATTGAAATGTGTGGACCTTTACATACAAGGTCAATGTGGATGGTGGAGAGGAACTTGAAGTCATTGAAGGCCTTTTTTAGACAAAGAGCATGTCTTAATGGATATGTGGTGGAACAATATATGGTATATCAATACTTGGTGTATATTAGTCAATATATTCCTAAATTAACAACAAAAATCATGAAGGTGCCTCAAATTTGGGATCTCAATTCCATTAACAAATTTGAAGGGGAGGTCTTGATCGGGAAAGGTAGAATGAGGAAAGTGAAAGGTAATTAGATGGTAGAGATATATAATACTTTGCATTAATATTGATTTATTTCTATATTGTACTGATTTAAGTTGTATTTAGCTTCCATGATCAATTATTATATAATATTTACTCTAATTACTATTTTTTATTCTTTTTTCATACAATTGGTCGAGAGTGGGATGAAATACATTTATACATCACAAAAAATCTTGATTGGATGAAAGTATGGATGGATCTATGTAACATACAATGTGATGATAGGTTTTCATGGGAAGGGGTGGATAATTTGCTTAAAGAATCTCATCGTAATCAAGATATCAATCTAATCAGAGGGAAATTGATTTAGCATATGGTTTAAAAGATAAAAATGCAAGTATATTATTCACCCACATCATGTTTCAATTATTTTCCATTATATTGTTGTTTCTTTTATAAAGTTTTACTAAGTCTAAAATATCATGTTTATTCATTGACAAATATGAATTTTTTACATGTGGGGCATATTGCAGTTGAAACACCACAAGTCTATGTGGTGCGGTGGCTGTACATTTTGCATAAAAAAGTTGGATGATAAGAAGAAAACCTCTGATTCTGGGATAACTACAATTTTCTAGGTCACTAATGTTTCCTTTAGAAGTGACAGACATCCAAAAATATATGAACATAGATACTATGGGTATTTGAATGATATAATCGAGTGTGACTTTAATTACTTCAAGTCAGTTTTGTTTGAGGTCAAATGGTACAAGTTACAGATGAATGAGCGTGATCCAAAAATAAATGTTATTGAGCATGCAAATGGATTTACCATGGTTAATACACAAAACTTTGAGTTGATTATAGAAATGTATGATATTCCAAGCCAACATGAGAAAGCATTTTATTCAACGATTCTAGGTAAAGTAGGTTGGTCGTACATTGTTAGATATGATCCAAGAGGAAGGCCTGTAAAGTATAATGTACCAAAAGAAGATGATATTGAAGAAGAAGAATATGCATAGGAACACGAGGTAGATGTACTGTTAGATGAACAAGTCAAATAATTTGATCCAGATGTAGATGAAAATGTTCTTGATGATCATATTGATGATGATATTATCGAAAATGACTTTGATGATGATGATGATATGGACAATCCTTTCAATGTCAATTCTGAATGAGATGATTTATATGTAGACTTGGATGAGGACTTAGATGATCAATGATATTGTATAAATGATGAAATGTTGGAGTTATGTGATCATTACATATTTTTGAAGTTGTCATCATCATCATCATTTTCATCATGGTCGTGGTCATCATCATCATCATGGTCATTTTCATCATCATGGTCATTGTCATTGTCATCATCATTGTCATCGTCATTTTCATCATTGTCATCATCATCATTGTCATCATCATCATCATCATCATCATCATCATCATCATCATCATCATCATCATCATCATCATCATCATCATAATCATTGTCATCGTAATCTCCATCATCGTTGTCATATTTGTCATCATCATCATCGTCATGAACATCGTCATCTAATCCATATGATCATCATTGTTTTCATCAACATCATCATTGACATCATCATCATCATTGTCGTCATCATCATCATCATCGTCATCGTCATGATCGCCATTCTCATCGTCATCATTATCAT
>JZKD02S1601834.1:36779-77462 GCA_000966675.3 Picea glauca | reverse complement strand
CCTTCACGTGGTTAGTCCTATTTAGTAGATAATAGATTATTCTCGAAACCAAGAGGAGCTCATTCATGAGGTATTCCCCTTTAGTATTTCTAGAGAATCATACATATTTAATTATTATTCAATCATATAACGTTTAATTCTCTTTTTCAAATACAAGCTCATTGATGTATAGTTATTATTCAATTATTTAACCTATTATTGTATTTGACAAATGCAGGTCCGAATGGCGGTCACCTCCACTATTGCAAGTAACATCACGTATGTTTAGTCTTATAATGTTATGATTTGATATTTTTTACCTATTTAAGCATCAAGTATGTTTTTCTAAACTAATGAAATTTTTGGTTAATAGTATAGGTATGTAGTGGGACAATGTCCAAGATTTTTGAGGGCACATTGGAAATTTTTGAAAACTATCATCAACAAGATTTTTGAATTCATGCATGAGACTCACCTTGGAGTGCATGTGAAATCTCTTAGCTTACATTCCAAATTAGTTATGAAAGGGTCATTTTCATTTGGTTCTTTTTCATCATGAAGTAACATTATTTGAAAGAACCTCCCTAGATCAAGTCCAAATTCAAGCCACCCCTACCACCTCGTTTGTGGAAGAGCATGCCGTTGCATTTTCCAATTCATCTACAAATCCTAACCCATATTCTCAACTAGAAATCATCCCTCTACCCAAACCCAATATAGAATACCCTTCATTACTCTTATGACTAAATAAAATTATTTTCACTCTCCAAATATCATTTTTACTAATAATTTTCAAGTGAAAGACCAACTAGCCATGATCATCCTCAATAATGCATCCAAAAGAATCTCATATCCTAAGACCTTGTAGGTCATCTTCAACTCCCCACCCTTTGTTTGACCTGAAGATATAGACTTTGTTTGTTAACCATCCTTTGTTATCAGATATTTCTATGAATATTCCATTAGGTATTTCTTGTTGATTTAGACTAGATCTAATGAAGAAAATCATGAAATATGTAATGGCCCCTCCGCTACGACTAGGAAAGCGAAGCATAGCAGGTAATTTTTTTTCCATTAGGAATTTAACGTCAACAATATAAATCATAGCAACACAAATCAATGACATCATAATTAAAGGAATTACAAGTGTATCATCACCATAATCAAATAACGTCACAACCAACGCAACAACATATTTAGTAACGACATATAATCAACATATCATCATATTCGGATAATGACACATAATTAACAAGCATCGAGAATGGCGACACAAGATCAACTGGAATCATCAATACTTTTAATCACTCAACTCATCACATAAACATAGTCATCAATGAACACAAGGATAACATGAGATAACATAATGATAACATGAAGATCATAAAGATATCATAATATGGAATAAAGATACTACCCGCCCAACCTACCCTGCAAGGTAAGGACCTCCAAGACACATAAGAAATGCTCAAGCCCAGGTTCCAATTTATTTTAACCATTTAAGATCTTAGGGCTGATGACTGTTATGAGGAACAAGTGTCTACATCCCAATAACACAATCAAGTCCAAACTAACTATTATAAATCAACAACATCAACGATAATCAATGACACAATAGTGTTCTAATAACCATTTGCACATCACAAAAAGTCCAAGGCATGAGGATTTAATTACTAAATCATTCATACAATGACATAAGTTAAGGAGAAAAGTAATCAACTTTAATTATTTTCAAGGAGCAAAAGCATTCATCTATTTATTCAAGGTGCGGCAATTTACTACTAGCGTACATCGTTATCATTACCACAAATTCCACCATGAAGCATTCCAACATAAATCACAATTAACTAGATCATCAATATCACCTAATCATCAATTTTCTAGATACAACATATTATTCTATCACACTTAAAATATTCAGAAATAAAGGAAGTGCATGAGTAAGAGGGTATCACATAATGAATATCAAGCACATAAGAAAATCTAACTCGACTAGCTTAACTATTCATTTTCATAATAAGGATGTCTTCTAGGAGTGTGTAAGGAGAAGAAGATGTACAATTTCATTAAGAGCCCCCAAAGAAGATCAATATAATATCAATTCCACTTTCTCATTTTGTATCCATTTAAAATTGTACATCCCCCCTATCACGCCCTTCATTTGATAAAAAAAATCGTCTATTCTTGGCAACAGATACTAGTTCTTGATCGTTTCCTTTTTCAAGTGACGATAGTCAATGTATAGTCTCCACGAACCATCCTTATTCCGTATGAAGATAAAAGGCGCACCCCAAGGTGACACACTTGGACGTATAAGTCCTAGGTCCAACAATGCCTTCTATTGCATTTTCAACTCCTGTAACTCAAGCATTGACATCCGATAAGGCATTCTTGCTATCGTTTTAGTTCCTTATTTTAAGTCGATAGTAAATTCCAACTCTCTTTAAGGTGACAACCCTGGTAACTCTTCTGGGAACACGTCCACAAAATCTCATACTACCAAAAGGTTTTCTAATCTTTCTGCCACGACCTTGTCATTCAATGCTAAGATTTCATATAGATTTCATCCCTTGCACATACTCTTCTGTAGTTGTAGAGAAGAGATGAACCTTAGGGAAACTCCCTAGTTTCTTCCTACAATCACTCGTCTCTGTCCCTCATCATCGGTCAAATTTAATCGTTTCTTCTTACAGTTGAGTATTGCCTCATGTGATTCCAACCAGTCCATACCGATCACGACGTCATAACATCCTAATATCGTGACGTATTGGTTGGCCTTCGTGACAAAATATCTCAGGTTGAGGCTACAGTCTATAACCTTTCCTCCAACCTTCTTCTTGGCTCTCAAAGCCATTTCCACGTAGCTAAACTCATCATGTTTGACTACCTTTACCTTAATTATTTTTAGTGTTGCACCATAAATAAATCTCTATGTAGCACTAGGATCTATCAAAATACTAAAGGTCTGGTCAACGATGGTACCTGACGTATCGAGCACAATAGATTGGTGCTCGTCCTGGCAGTTATTCACCGTTGCATGAATCTGGTGGGCCTTTCCCAAATCTACTACTATAGTGTGTTCAACTGACCCGGCTTCTCTGGCCCTCTCAAACGAATAGTTACGCTAGTAATGTGGCTCTCCACATGTCCAACATTCGATATTTGTTCCAATACTCCTGGTCCCTGAAGTAGAAGCTGATGACCCACCAGACTGGAACCTTGGTATGTTCTGTTGAACAAGCCTGAACTGATTTTTCTATGGACAACACTACTTTTGGTGTTATGGTCCTCTGTAGGAATTCCACTGCTGAGGCGTCAGTTGTCGTGGTATCGTGAATGTGTATCCTCTCAGAGTGCCTCGATACCCTAATGGATGTCTAGTTGGTTTCTGATGCTATTGTGCACGAGATGTCACCTACCCCATTGGTCTTGCAGGAGTCCTACCCTGACCCTTGTTGATCAGCTCTTCCTCAACTATGAGGGCCTTCTGGAAAACATCAAGCAACATATGAGGCATTAGGATCCTCACTTTCACACAAATGATGACGTTAAGGTTGAAGACAAACTTGTTGACCTTGAGCTTCTCGGTGTTCATATGTGGATCATACCTAAGAAGCTCCATGAAATGATCTTCATACTTGGGCACCATATGACCTCCTTGTCGTAAGGTGTTGAACTCATTGAGATGGCACTCAATGAATTCCTCAGACAAATACCTCTGCCAGAACCACTCCTCGAACAGTTCCCATGAAACATCTTCTACGACCATGTTCAGTTGTGGTAGGAGCATATTCCACCATAGAAGAGTGCTCCCTTTTAGTTGAAATACCACCATGCAAAATTTCATGTTGAAGGTGTAGTCACAAAGTGCGAAGCACATCACCATGTTCTCCAACCATGCCTCAGCGGTTGCACCGTCCTTGGAACCCAAGAACTAGAGAAACTTGACATTCTCGAGTTCTCGATGAACGCTACTAGTACTGGCTGGAGCGCGCGGTGGACCCTTAGGGGGTATAGGTGCCCTATCCTCATCTCTATCTAGATGAATAATCAAGACCTATGGAATCCTTTGAAATGACCTCATCAACCCAACCACATCCCCCACAAAAATCTACTCATGTCCCATGACTTGTTCTTCTCCTTGGGTGTTATACCCCTCTGGCGTGGATGCCACTGGAGGTGTCATGCCTCCTCCCCTAGAACCACGTCATCTTCCTCCACGATGTCCTCTAACCATGATTACTTGCATGGAAAAATTCACTTATATTAGCGATAAATTCTTAATCAAAGTGTTAAATACAGTGGAAGGCGTAATGATCCCAAGTCGCGGGGTTGAACCCGTTCTGATACCATATGTAATTCCCCCTCTATTACGACTAGGAAAGTGAAGGATATAAGGTAATTTTTGGTTTTCATTAGGAATTTAACGTCAAAAATATAAATCATAGCAACACAAATCAATGACATCATAATTAAAGGAATTACAAGCGTCTCATCGTCATAATCAAATAATGTCACAACTGATGCATCAACATATTTAGTAACAACATATAATCAACTCATCATCATATTCGAATAACGACACATAATTAATAAGAAACAAGAATGGTGACACAAGATCAACTCATCACTATCAACTGGAATCATCAATACTTTTAATCACTCAACTTATCTCATAAAGATAGTCATCAGTGAACACAGGGATAACATGAGATAACATAAAAATAACATGAATATCATAAAGATAACATAAGATGGCATGAATATATTACCCTCCCAACCTACCTTGCAAGGTTAGGACATCTAAGACACATAAGAAATGCTCAATCCCACGTTCCAATTGATTTTAACCATTTAAGGTGTCAGGGCTGGTGACTATTTTGAGGAACAAGGAGGTGTCTACATCCCACTAACACAATCAAGTCCAAACTAACTATGATAAATCAATAACATAAATGATAATCAATGACACAATAGTTTTCTAATAACCATTCACAAATCACAAAAATTCCAAGGCACGCGAGGATTTAATTACTAAATCAATCATGCAATGACATAAGTTAAGGCACAAAGTAATCAACTTTATTTATTTTCAAGGCGCAAAAGCATACATCTATTTATTCAAGGTGCTACAATTTAATACTAACATACATCTTTATAATTGCCACAAATTCCACCATGAAGCATTCCAACATAAATCCCAATTAACTAGATCATCAATCACCTAATCATCAATTTTCCAAACACAACATATTATTCTATCACACTTAAAATCTTCAGCAATAAAGGAATTTCATGAGCAAGAGGGTATAACATACTGAATAATGAATCAAGTGCATAAGAAAATCTAACTCGACTAGATTAACTATTCATTTGCATAATAAGGATGTCTTCTAGGACAGTGTAAGGAGAAGCAAATGTACAATTTCATTTGCATAATAAGGAGGGTATCACATACTGAATAATGAATCAAGTGCATAAGAAAATCTAACTCGACTAGATTAACTATTCATTTGCATAATAAGGATGTCTTCTAGGACAGTGTAAGGAGAAGCAAATGTACAATTTCATTAAGAGCCCCCAAAGAAACTCAATACAATATCAATTCCACTTTCTCATTTTGTATCCATTTAAAATAAAAAATAACATAAATAATTTGATAACATCTAGTAAGATGTCAAGATCTTGCGCATCTGGTCTGAGGGCATGAAAAGGGTCAAAGGTTCCTTAACCTGGTCTAGGGGATCAAAATATGCTAAAAACTCAAAGTTCTCGGAATTGTTTGAAAATGGACACGTGCATAGGCTTCATCCCCACAATCCTAGCGCAACTTGAACGGGTTCAAATAGATGTCGTATGCGAGAGATATCATGTTCTTTCTGTTTGGCCAAACATGCAAAAAAAAGATGACTATGTAGTCTGTACAATATGTACATGTTGTACAGACAAGTGGCAGGGTGATCGTACTAACATGTGGCAGTTCCATACAAGATGACGTGGAAGGGCCGTACTGCTATCCGGGCAGACTGTACTGACACATGGCAGTTTCATACTCCTAACATGGCAGGATCTTACTGTTGACCAGGCGGATCATATTAACATGTGGTAGTTCTATACTGCTGACGTGGTAGATTCATACTGCTAACTGGGTAGATTGTACTAACATGTGGTAGTTTCGTAGTGCTGACTTGGTGATGCAGCCGCACCCCTTGCCTCAGCAAAAGGCCTCTGCACCGACCTCCTGGTCTTTAAGGATCGTTCAAAATTCACCCTCGAGCCGGAGTGGCTCCTTTGATTCTCCCCTGGAATATTTATTTAAATTCGATCCACAGGTATTTTTTGGCACCTTACAACCTTTAGGTCCGGTCCCTTCTCCGTTCACCACAGAAAGTCACAATCGGGTTTCGGGGTTTCGAATGTCGAAATGCCCTAAACCTCTTGTCCACGAAAATCCCGATTTCCCGATTCTCGATTTCCCGATGGATGACTTTTCCCTTCGGTAAATTTCCCGATGATTGCGATTGTCGCCACACGTCCCCAAGGATGGACGATCCTCGCCGCTTCAGGGTTTTTACCATGGAAATTCTCGATGCCTCATTATGACGAGATGACGTCAGCTGGGTCCCACATGAAAATCTCCTCTTTTCAGAAAATCGGACTTCGCGATTTTGAAATGCAAGTCCCCCTTGTCTCCAGGACTCACGAAATGCCGATCCCCGACTTCCTTCGGATTTTTGACACACATCCCCAGTGGATGGACGGTTCAGGTTGACCCTCGGGTTTTCGCCAACTGCAAAACCAAAACCCTTACCTATACGAGTCCCGATGGCTGAAATGTCGATGGGCTTCCGATCTCGCCCACGTGTCCCAACTGATGGAAGGCTCTAATCATTTATGAGGTTTTCAACATGGATTTTCCTGATCCTTTTCCCACAGAACTTCCAATTTTCCGAATCCCGAAACTCCGATGGAGTCTTCCCTTTCGGGACTTTTTCCAAGATCTTAGATCTTCACCGCATGTCCCCTCAATATGGACAGATCAGATTGATTCTGGGACTTTCACTATGAAAATTCCCGATCACTCATCCTCGTGACTCCCGATTTCACGAATGCCGAAATCTCGATGGCCATACCTCAGGTCGAAACTTCCCTCCTCCTGTTCACGGGACTTAAACCTCGCACAACTCCTGGTTGATCTAACAACTGATGGGTAACTGAGATAGGATCCAACGGCTCCTCACGTCTCTTATGGGTGAGCTCCGCACACTACCATAACCTCCTTGTTTCTCTGGCAGATCTGACAGTTGGCAGGATTTCGCAAATCCTTCCCACAAATTTCTGACCGTCGATCTCTTTCCCCTGATGATTTCTATGAAGGAAACCAAGGACTCTTCCCTGGACTTGTCCTCTTGCACTACAAACTTTCGATGCCCCTCTATGTTTTCAAGGGCCTTACTCCTCCTGAGCTTCTCCCAACTTCAACCTCAAAGAGGATCCTTGTACGCACTCCTTGAGGCGATCTCCAACCACTTTCAGGTGTTATGTACTTCGACTCTGCGCACACCTGCAACAACAGTCCTTCAATATTTTTCTTAGGTTTGCAACCCTGAGACCCTCCTTGGTCTGTGCACTCCTTACATAGCTCCTGTTCCTAGCTGCACTCTGAGGAAATGAGAACAAGAGATACCTCTCCTGAGCTTCCAGAGACAGCCCTATGAACTCTTTGTCAACGCACTCCTTGCGGACAATTCAACTGCACTCCTTGCAGGAATCTTGCTCAGACAGAGAAGCAATTGAAACTCATTCTCCTTACTCTTCCTCTCTCAGATTCCAAATATTCAACAGGGAATCATTCATACATAGCATAAATTTAATTTCATGACATAAAGAGAAAAACATTCAAGAGCATAACATTTGAAGATGCATACACAGAGAACATACGAACACCATGAATCTGAATCACGACTTCTTCGTATTAATTCAGAACTTTTGTACATGGAGTCTGCTACCCAGCTCTCTGCTTCTCTCCTATTCTCTTCAATAATGTTACAATACATGATGAGGGTGTCTATATCCGTTTTCCCTCCACTCCTTCTAAAACTGTCTAATCTAATATTCAATTCTACCTACTTACATAAATGCCTTCTACCTACTATGGATGAGAGCGGATCGCTCAAGGTCCTTTACAATACATAAGTATGCCTCTCCTTAACTATCACATTTAATTTTGGCACATCCACTCTTCAAAAGTTTTAAACAATTTAACATATGCTCAAAATGTGTGGCGCTTGCCCCCACGCTCGCTTGATGTTGTCGATGCTGATGCATCATACTCCCTCGCTTGAAAATTTTCATGGGCTCCTATCCATGAGCTCTTGTATGGTCTTTCCATGCTTTTGAATCTCTGCTTCAGTCTCCCAGCTGGCATCTTCAATTGGATGGCCCTTCCACTTGACCAAATATTCGAAGTATTTCTTCCTTCTGGTCTTCTTTCCAATTCTTTTGTCTAGTATGCTTTCCATCTGTGGCGTCTCTACAACTGGCATTTGCTTTTGCCACTGGACCTCTGACTGTTCATCACTTGTTCCTGCTTCCTCGGCTTTGTATGGGTACAAATCTGAGACATTGAATATCGGAGAAATTCCGATCCCATCGGGTAATTCAATCTCATAAGCATTTGCCCCAAATTTCTTCAAGACCCTACATGGTCCGATTTTCTTCATATTTAGTTTGTTATATGTTCCTCTCAGGAACCTTTTCTTCCTCAAATGTGCCAGAATCAAGTCACCAACCTCAAACTGAAGTTGTCTCTTGTGTTGATTTTCTCTACGCTTGTACTCTTGACTTGAATTCTGTAATCGCTGCTTCATCTGGCTATGAAATTCCTTCATCGCTCCTGGGAAATCTTCTGCACTAGCACTCCTAGTCACATTCTGTTCTGAATATCTCAATTCAGAAATTCATCTTGGTTTCATGCCATAAACAACCTGAAATGGACTCTGTCCTATACTTCTATTGATTGAGTCATTTTAAGCGAACTCTACCTGTGGTAATATATTGTCCCACTGGCTATGGTGTTCTATCACCAATCTTCTCAGCAAGTCTCCCAGGCTTCTGTTTACCACTTCTGTCTGCCCATCCGTCTGAGGATGATAAGATGAACTAAACAACAAGTTAGTTCCTAGATTCTTCCATAAGGTTCTCCAAAAATTCCTTATGAACTTCGTATCTCTATCCAAAACTATACTCCTTGGTAAGCCATGAAGTCGAATGACTTCTTTGAAAAACAGGTTCGCAATGTGAGTTGCATCATTGGTTTTTTGACATGGAATGAAGTGTGCCATCTTGGAAAATCTATCCACCACCACAAAGATTGTGTCAAATCCTCTTTGTGTCCTTGGCAACCCCAATATGAAATCCATGCTAATTGCATCCCACGACCTCTCAAGTATGGGAAATGGTTGATAGAACCTTTCATTTTGTCTCCTTCCCTTCGAATTCTGGAAAATTCTGCATCTGTCCATGAATCTCTTGACATCTGCTCGCATTCCCGGCCAAAAATATGACTCATTCAGCTTTGTGAATGTTTTTTCATGACCGAAATGTCCAACCAATCCTCCACTATGTTTCTCCTTCAACATATTGTCCCCCATGGAGCTCTTTGGAATACAAAGTTGATTGCCCTTAAACAACAATCCTTCCTGGATCATGTATTATTCCCATTGGCTCCTATCTCTGAGAACTGGATTCTTAGCTGCTTCATACGCCTCTTGAAAATCTGGATCATCGACGTACATGTCCCTGAGATCATCAAACCCCAACGTCTTGACTTTGAACTCCTGCAATAGCAAACACTTCCTGCTCAAAGAATCAACCACTTTGTTTAATCACAAAAGTGCATATATTCCACCCATTTTACATGTCTTTGATTCAACCTTTCCTATTGAGTCACAAACTACAGTGCATGATTGTCACTGTATAAAACAAACTCTTTGGGTATCAAGTAATGCCTCCATTTCTTCAATTCTTGTATGACAACATAAAACTCCTTGTCATAAGTGGAGTACTTCACTTTTGCCTCATTTAGCTTCTCACTGAAATACACTATCGACATGTCTTCTTGACTTAAGACTGCCCCTACTGCAAATCCACTTGCATCACATTTCACTTGAAATGTCTTTTGGAAATCCAGCAACACTAGAACTGGTTGTTCCGTAATCTTCCTCTTCAACAAATTGAAACTTTTCTCAGCCTCTTCTGTCCAGTGAAAATATTTGTGTCTTTTCTTCACTATATCCATCATTGCTGCACTAATCCCACTGAAATTCCTGATGAACTTTCTGTAGAAACTAGATAACCCGTGAAAACTTCTCACCTCAAATATGCTCTTCGGTGATGGTCAATTCTTGATTAACTCCACCTTATCTGGATCCATCCTCAACTTGTCTGCAGAAATAACAAATCCCAAATAAATGAGTTCTGTCTTCATGAATGAGGATTTCTTCATATTTATCAGCAGTTTCTCTTGCTGTAATTTCTGCATCACTGTAGCCAAATGCTTCAGATGCTCTTCCTTTGTTTTGCTGAAAATCAATATGTCATCCAAATACACAATGAAAAATTTCCCGATGAACTCCTTCAGGACTTCGTTCATCAACCTCATGAAGGTACTTGGCACATTTTTTAAGCCAAATGGCATAACAATCCATTCATACAACCCTTCATTGGTTTTGAAGGCTGTTTTCCATTCATCACCTTCCCTCATACGAATCTGGTGATATCCACTCTTCATATCAATCTTTGAAAAAAAAATTGCTCCACTTAAACAGTCCACCAGATCATCCATCCTTGGAAATGGAAATCTGTACCTGATGGTTATCTTGTTAATGACTCTTGAATCCGTGCACATCCTCCAGCCTCCATCTTTCTTCGGACTGAGTACTATTGGAACAACACACAGACTCAAGCTTTCCCTGACCAAGCCTTTGTCCAACAACTCCTAGACTTGTCTTTTTACCTCTTCATTCTCTTGTGGCATCAATCTATACGCGGATTTATTTGGAAAACTAGCTCCTGGTATGAGATCAATGTGATGACTCACACTTCTGAATGGTGGCAACGAACGAGGTAATTCATCCACTACTATATCAGCGAACTCTTCCAGCAGTTCCTGAATTTCTTCTGGCAAATCATCTACTCTTGTGTTGGTCAAAACAATCTTTGGTTTCCTTACCACAATGAATTGCGGTTCCTCCTTGTTCTTAACCTCTGTAAGAAGTTCCTTCCCACTCATGAGAAGTATAGTGTTGCTTACTTCCGGTTTCACCTCCTTATCTTTAATTGGAAGTAACATATGTGTCCTCCCATTCTTCTCTAAGGTGTATGTGTTCATTCTCCCATCATGAATCACATTTCTATCATATTGCCATGGTCTACCCAACAATAAATGAAAAACATCCATGGGACTAACATCACATAATATCTTATCATTATATCCTCCTATCTTGAATTCAACTAAACATTGTTTAGTGACATTTACTTGATGTCCCTTTTGTAGCCATGAAAATTTATATGGGCTTGGATGTTCAATCGTCTCCAACTCCAGTTTTTCTACCATTTCCGTAGAAACGAGATTATCCGTGCTACCACTGTCTACTATGACCCTGTATACCCTGTCCTTGGTCTTGCAAGCAGTCCGAAAAAGTCTATTTCTCTGGACTGAACTCTCAACTTCCTTTTCGGGTTTCAAAAGAACCTTTCGCATCATCAGTGATCTTCCACCTTCAGCATCCTCCGCCTCAACATTTTGCCCTTGAGCTTCGACAATGTGAGTCTCTTCACCCTCTTTCTTTTATTAGGACACTCATAAGACTTGTGCCCATTCTTTCCACATGTGAAGCATGTAATTACTCCACCTCTGCCTCTTCCCCTGCCTCTAGTACAAGGAAAAGTATTATTATCAACATATCCTCTCTGCTCAGTATGCTGTCCTTGCTGTGAACTTCCACCCCTCTCTTCTTGAGTCTGAGGTTTCTTCCAGTCTTCCTTGGGCTTCTGATTTTTATCTTGGACAACTAATTTTCCCCTGGCTTGACTTCTACCTTGGCCTCTCTGACTTTGCTTTCGGATCAACTTCTCTTCTACTTTCAGAGCCATCTGATAAGCATCTTCCACCGTTCGGATGGTCAACATACTTATCTCATCCTGAATCTCATATCTCAGGCCATTCATATACCTAGCTACCTTTTCATCATTGCTTTCACGATGACCTGCCCTGATATTCAATCTGTAAAATTCCTCAGTATATTCCTTCACTGACATCAGCTTTTGTCTCGGGTTCTGCATTCCCCTGAACAGAGTAATTTGGTAATCCCTGGGGATGAATTTTGCCTTCATCTTTGCAATCATCTTGTCCCAGCTCTTAATTTTCTACTTGCCTTGGCAACGCCTATCCGCTTGTAGTTCATCCCACCACAATGTTGCATGTCCTTTTAATCTCATGATAGAATGCTTGACCTTCCAGTCCTCTTCGACATCTTCATAGTCAAAGTAGGTGTCTAGAGCTCTAATCCAGTCTAGAAGCTTTTCTACAACCAGATTTCCCTCATAAACTGGAATGTACATCTTCGCCTTTGCACCCATTCTCGCAATAGCTTTATGTAAGCACTCATTTGATGCATCTTCTGCTGTGATTTGTTCTTCACCACGTCCAGCATCATCTTCATTTTCGGACTCACTGATATCTCCTACATCAACTGTGTGTTTCTGTCTTATCTCCATGTCCACAAGTCTGGCGCGTATGTTATGTAGATCCCTTTCTACTTCTGGATTCTGCACCTGTCTACCCCTTCCTCTGGACGTCTCCCTTTCCTCCTTTGGATCGGGTGATTGTCTATCTCTTCTTCTCGGTGGCATGGTGAATCTTCCTTCTCCCTACTATAGAAAGCAAAGAATATTTTTTACGCTCTGATACCAAACTGACGTAGCTGCACCCCTTGCCTCAGCAAAAGGCCTTTGCACTGATCTTCTGGTCTTTAAGGATCGTTCAAAATTCACCCTTGAGCCGAAGTGGCTCCTTCGATTCTCCCCTGGAATATTTATTTAAATTCGATCCACAGGTCTTTTTCGGCACCTTACGGCCTTTAGGTCCGGTCCCTTCTCTGTTCACCACAGAAAGTCACAATCGGGTTTCGAGGTTTCAAATGTCGAAATTCCCTAAACCTCTTGTCCATGGAAATCCTGATTTCCTGATTCTCGATTTCCCGATGGATGAATTTTCCCTTCGGGAAATTTCCTAATGATTGCAATTGTTGCCACGCGTCCCCAAGGATGGATGATCCTCGCCGCTTCGGGGCTTTTACCGTGGACATTCCCGATGGCTCGTTATGATGAGATGATGTCAGCTGGGTCCCACACGAAACTCTCCTCTTTTCGGAAAATTGGACTTCGTGATTTTGAAATGCAAGTCTGCCTTGTCTCCAGGACTCACGAAATGTCGATCCCCGACTTCCTTCGTATTTTTGACATGCATCCCCAGTGGATGGACGGTTCAGGTTGACCCTCGGGTTTTCGCCAACTGCAAAACCAAAATCCTTACCTATGTGAGTCCCGATGGCCGAAATGCCGATGGGCTTCCGATCTCTCCCACGTGTCCCAAATGATGGATGGCTCTGATCGTTTACGGGGTTTTCAACATGGATTTTCCTGATCCTTTGCCCACAGAACTTTCGATTTGCCGAATCCTGAAACTCCGATGGAGTCTTCCCTTTCGAGACTTTTCCCGAGATCTTAGATCATTGTCGCCTGTCCCCTCAAGATGGACATCTCAGATTGATTCCAGGACTTTCACTATGAAAATTTCCGATCACTCGTCCTCGTGACTCCTGATTTCATGAATGTCGAAATCCCGATGGCCACGCCTTAGGTCAGAACTTCCCTCCTCCTGTTCACGGGACATAAACCTCACGTAACTCCTGGTTGATCTAACGGCTGACGGGTAACTGAGCGAGGATACTATGGCTCCTCGCATTCTCCTATGGGTGAGCTCCACGCACTACCATAATCTCCTCGCTTCTCTGGCAGATCTGACGGTTGGCGGGATTTCGCAAATCCTTCTCGCAAATTTCTGACTATCAATCTCTTTCCCTTGATGATTTCTATGAAGGAAACCAAGGACTCTTCCCTGGACTTGTCCGCTTGCGCTACAAAATTTCTATGCCCCTCTACATTTTCAAGGGCCTTACTCCTCCTGAGCTTCTCCCAACTTCAACCTCAAAGAGGATCCTTGCACGCACTCCTCGAGGCGATCTCCAACCACTTTCAGGTGTTATGTACTTCGACTCTGTGCACACCTGCAACAATAGTCCTTCGATATTTTGCTCAGGTTCGCAACCCTAAGACCCTCCTTGGCCCGCGCACTCCTTGCACGGCTCCTGTGCCTAGCTGCACTCTGAGGAAATGAGAACAAATGCTACCTCTCCTGAGCTTCCAGAGACAACCCTCTGAACTCTTTGTCGACGCACTCCTTGCGGACAATTCAACTGCACTCCTTGCAGGAATCTTGCTCAGACAGAGAAGCAATTGAAACTCATTCTCCTTACTCTTCCTCTCTCAGATTCCAAATATTCAATAGAGAATCATTCATACATAGCATAAAAGTAATTTCATGACAGAAAGAGAAAAACATTCAAGAGCATAACATTTGAAGATGCATACACAGAGAACATACAAACACCATGAATCTGAATCACGACTTCTTTGTATTAATTCAGAACTTCTATACATGGAGTCTGCTACCCAACTCTCTCCTTCTCTCCTATTCTCTTCAATAATGTTACAACACACGATGAGGGTGTCTATATCTATTTTCCCTCCATTCCTTCTAAAACTGTCTAATCTAATATTCAATTCTACCTACTTACATAAATGCCTTCTACCTACTATGGATGAGAGTGGATCGCTCAAGGTCCTTTACAATACATAAGTACGCCTCTCCTTAATTATCACATTTAAGTTTGGCGCATCCACTCTTCAAAAGTTTTAAACAATTTAACATATGCTCAAAATGTGTGGCGCTTGCCCCCATGCTCGCTTGATGTTGTTGATGCTCCTGCATCACTTGGAAGGACCATACTACTGGCTGGGAAGAATGTACTAACACATGGCAGTTCCATACTACTGACATGGCAGGGTCATACTACTGACTGGGCAGACCATACTGACATGAGGCAGTTTTCTACTGCTGACGTGGTAGGGTCGTACTGTTGATTGGGAAAACCATATTGACACATGGAAATTTCATACTGATAACGTGACATGTTCATACTGTTGATTGGGAAAATCATACAAACAAGTGGCAATGCTGTACAGGTGAGGTGGTAGGGTCATACTAACACGTGGCCAGTGGTGACGTGGCAGGAGGTACGTATCCAGATTTGACATGTGTTGGGGTGTGGGATGAAAGTGTGGTGCCATGTGGCCCAGTCATGGGCTACCACGTGGCACCCTCCTCCAAGTTTAAAAGTGTTGGGACTCCACAGGTCTTGAACCTGTGACCTTTGGAAGTGGGAGAGACTTGGTGTAGGTAGAGCTATGAGCTCACCTGCCACTTGGTTCTTAACCTAACACCTTTTCAAAATTACTTAAGTTTCCTCAGGTGAGGTTTGGGAAGAGCCCAACTAGGGGTTTTTGGACATTCTTGAGCCAATGAAACCATCTATTATGAATTCTAAGCATTGCAAGGCACTGATTTTGACACTTGAGAAAAAGGGAAAGGACTCAAGGGAAACGGGACTAGGAGTTGAAGCCCAAGGGAGGGGTTAACTACTTTGTCATTTTCTATGTTAAAGTGATGGATAAAGATGGTTGTTTAAGGACTATCAAAGCTTCTCATAACTAAGTAAACTCCATAATTTTCAGTGTTGTAAAAATATCCTAAAACCCAAGAACATCAATACATATGAAATTTTAAAAGGGGTTCAAGCTTAAACCATTTCATAACAATAGTGATCCAAAATTATGTACTCTATTTTACTTAAGCCAACCAATAGTAAATTTTCATTGAGAAATTAAACGACAACATCTATCAAGTTTTCATTTAGGTTTTGACCAATACATAGCATGCCCAAATAAAATGGAATTACAACATAAATTAAGAGGGATTTCTAGAACTCTTATTATACAATAGAAATTCTTAATGCAAATTCAAACTCAAATGAAATACTATAATCGGTGAATGGATTGTTGATCTTCTTTGGCATCTAGCAATTCCTCCTTTCTCCCGCTTGCTAATCGTTGAGACCTCACCGGTACCTCCCACCCAACGCTAAGGGTACTCTTCTTCCTGCTTAGCCCCCTGAGCCACAAAGGGGCCACACACACAAAACCATAGAAAAATATAGCTCCCAACTTTCCTCACAAGATCAAGCTACCACTCTCTCTCAAGCTTGGTATTTGAACTCTCACAAGTAAAACCAGTCAAAGAAATACCGACAACATAAGTTTACCAAAATCTAGTGTGATCCTTTCCTCCTCTCTGCCATTTCCTTTATAGATTTTTTCTTCATGACACATTCCTCATGCGCATTTAATTCACTTTTTAATTAATTAATTTAGAATTATCCCCCTCGTACATATTCATGACACATTCCTCATCCACATTTAATTCACTTTTTAATTAATTAATTTAGAATTATCCCCCGCGTTCACTTGTCACCCTCTCCAAAAGTTGCACAAGAAAATTCCATAATTTAATTAATTAAATGCCAATTTCCTTGACCCATCCTAAATGCACTCCTAAAATCACTCCCAATTGTCCCTTGATTCCCTCTATTTCCTTTTTAATGAATGATGTCTTTCTAAAACTTAGTTGTGTTTAATTTATAAAAGTTATTTATTTAGACTAGACTAGATAACATTCTATGCTTCCACATTCCTTTTACATTTATTTCCTTTCTTATCTTAGTTTCCAATTTGGCATTCTTTTGCACACAATTATATAATTAAATCTTTAGATATAATTTTTTACTCTTTCAATTCCTCACTTGATTTTTCTTCATCCCCCACCATTTATTAAATTTATAATTTAGTTTTAGTCTTCTTACCCACTTTAGGCTTAGGCTCAAATTTTTAAACTAGGCTTAGAATTTTTAAGGAGATTTTATAATTAATAAAAATTACCTATTTAATAATTATTTTAAGTTCGACATTGTCAAAACAAATATTTTTTTCTAGGAACTTAGTTTCATTGAATCACCTTTATTAAAAATCACGACGTTCCCTTCAAGACGCACTCCGTGCTCCAAGGGTGCCACTTTCCTTTATTCAAGTTTTATTTATGTGACGTTCCCTTCAAGACGCACTACGTGCTCCAAGGGTGCCACTTGGCTTTGATTGGTTTTGGTAGTTGTCCAACCCTTGAATTCAATGCCCCATTCAGGCGAGCTTGTGAGAGACTAAGGGCCTCTAAGGGATAAGGACCATGCCTTATTGCGCACCCTTTAGAATCTCCGTGAGTGACTTTCTCATTCTTCCCTCATGACATCGTGGATCTATCGAACTAGGTAATCATTAATCTACATTTTGAGCCACGATGGGAGTGCTAGTAGGTTGTGGCAGGGTTGCTACCACACTTCTCCCTCAATATCTGATTTTTGTGCATGACCCCTTTACTCCTTATGTGAGTCTAATTAACGAGCACTCGTCAGCCTACATCCATCAACGAAACTTGTCAATGATCCATAAACCACATCATAATATCCCAATCATATGTAAGATATGCATAAGTGAAATATCCAAACCAACACAATCCACTCCCTAAATCGATCTGGATTCCAAGGTGGTGCATTGATGGCATCGACATCCTCAAACTATCAAGTTTCCTACACACTCAGGAGAAACCCATCAATAACATCTGTCTATACATACATATCAAATAACATAACATCATAATCCAACAATATATTATCAGAATTGATAAGAGAAACAAACAACCATATACCAAACCAGATCACTTGCATGAAAGTGTCCTCAAAGAATAAGTCAGTAATGTGTGCTCGCAAGAGCGGGATGTTACAAAATAGGTTGGCATTGTTGGAATTCAACCTTCCAATGTAGGAGTTCTAATTTTGAGTTAGGTTTTATTCCAAAAGTCATATTCATATTTGTTACTTTATATAAATTTAAATAGTTTGTAAAGTTCTTATTTTAATGTTTAAATGAAGTTTTTGTTCCTCTAGGATGGAGAAAAACTTTGACCAGAACCAAAAACTTGACTCCCATCCACCCCCATGAAACCCATACATGAAAATAAATCAATATTTAGATAAAATTAGAAGCATTATTGGTGATATTAGGAATACTAGAGAACCATTTTGTGGTTCCTTGACTACTTCACTTGGCACCATTGTTGCTTTGATTGGCTATTCCCATGGTGAATTATCTAATATATATAAATATAGGCCTAAGATGAGAAAGTACTACTCAACCTACATGAACTAGTGAGAGGTGAAAGATATTCATATAACCAAAGAGATGATTGTTCAATTATTTTTCAAACTAATAAGTAAAAAGCTCCCTAACATAAGAAAGACATGTCTTTGCATGGACTGATGCATATTCCAACCATTCAAAGAAAACTAAATGGATAGGTTGTTCATGGTATTTGATAAAAATCCTCACAATAATAGGGAATTTCCATTGTATTTTCTATGGAAATTATGAGTTGAGTTTATTTTGGGTTGTCATGTTAATTATTTTGGCATCAGTGAATTCYAGGGGGTTGATMTTGGATTTTATTAARTTCGAGAAAGGGATATATGTAACCCATTGAGAAGGAATCCCTTCCCARGTGTATTTATGACCCCCACCCCCCATACCAYCTCATCTTGTAGATAAAATTTGTGCAATATCCACCATGACATGCAATTTAGTTCAACATAGAATGTTTTTCATAACATCTTTCTAGGATGTAACTAAAAACAATGTTACATGTACACAATTAGATGTAGGGACTTTAGGCCATGTTGTTGATTCTAGAAATGTCATGAAATATAGCGAATAATTCCATTTTGGTTCCAATTCAATTGTTCCTCATTAATTCTTTCTTGGATGAGGTTAGTAAGATTTTTATTTTATTTTATTTTTAATTATTAAATTTTTATATTTTCATTGATTATGTGTATAATCAAATTTGACATGTAGACGGTAAACATAATTGCAATTTATTTATAAGTTTCTAATTGTTTGGCATGTACAACTCATACGAGATGATACTCCTACATCAATGTGGTAGGATACACACTCTCCTACAATAGTTGATGTGGTGCTTGCAACAATGTTTTCCATTCGGGAACCTCACAATGTATTGAGTGGTATTAGGTTGAGTTTCCCCCCCTCTATGAACTAAAGTTATAAGTCAAAGACATGTATATAACCATAAATACATTACAATAATTATATGTGTAATTTAGATGGACCCTACTTAATTGAAATGCCAACATTGATTGGGGTATGAGAGGTTGGGACCATATGCTTTATTAATTGATCAATCTTAGTACGTGTCTTTTTATTTATTTGATTATCAATAAGATGTATGTATTATTTTAAACACTATGAATAGTTTATTCTAATAAAGGAAATCTCTCTTCATTTATTATCTTCTAGATAAAGTAGTAAAATAATGGAATTGATTAATACAAGTGTTTGAATATCCTTTCTACATGTTATTTATTGTATACTCGACCTCATAGTTGAAATAATGTAGAAGTATCTTATTAGGTTTTATTTAATTTGTGCCTTTTGATTTGAGTACTTAAAAATTCTCTATGTATTCATCGAATACCATGCCCTTTATTGAATTTTGCATGTCTCATATGAGTTGTGGTTGACACATTTAGAAAGGGGTTTAGAAATTTCATTAAAGTAGTTTAATACATTTGATTGTACATGTACTTAGTTCATTTATGAAATGTTGAAGTGCATATTGTAAGTTATTTGCATATTCATTTTGTATGTGTTTTTATTTAAAATACAACTCCATCTTACGAAGCCATGTGTAGATGTCAACTCCATCGTCAAATTTATATTATGATATCTTCATTTATATTAATGTATATATTCATTTATAATATGTATGCCAACTTTGAACTTTTGTCTTTTCTTTATTCTATAGATTCATCTTCATCCTTTAATTTATGATGTGAATGGTACTCAACATGAAAATAAAGATGACTAAATATGTGTGAGGGTTCACTTTGTGAAGTAAATAATCATGATCTTTGATCATAAGCATTCTCTTCACTCAATTCAAACAATTCTTCTTAGGTTTGTCTTACGTACCTTCTTATCTTTCTCAATGGTTATTCCAAAACCATTTGATGTCACCTTTAATTGTGTTGAGTACTTCATATTAAAACACATATGTGGTTATATACACATTGTTGATTATTAGTTATTCCATCAACATTGTTCTCTTATTATTTTTTCTTCATAGTTATTAGATTGAAATTTTGTGATATGATAACACTCATAGTGATCCTATATAGAAATTTACACACTACCCTAATCTCAACTAGACTAGCCAATGTCTGTACTGACACCTGACATTTCCATACTGCTGACGTGGCAGGACCATACTACTGAATGGGAATAACATACTGACACGTGGAAGTTCTATACTGCTGACATAGTAGGTCATACTACTGATTGGGAAGACTGTACTAACACGAGGCATGGTCATACTGCTGACGTGGCAGGGTCGTATTGCTGACTGGGAAAACAATATTGAAACATGGCAGTTCCATACTACTGACATGGCAGGGTCATACTGTTGACTGGGCAGACTGTACAAACAAGTGGTAGTGTTATACAGGTGAGGTGGCAGTGTCATACTAACATGTGGCCAGTGGCGACGTGGGAGGAGGTGTGTATCTGGCTTCAACACATGTAGGGGTGTGGGATGCAAGTGTGGTGCCACGTGGCCCAATCATGGGATGCCACATGGCACCCTCCTCCAAGTTTAAAAGTGTTGGGATTCCACAGGTCTTGAACCCACGACCCCTGGGCATGGGAGAGACTTGGCGCAAGCAGGGCTACCAACCCGCCTGCCACTAGGTTCTCAACCTAACACCTATTCAAAATTACTTAAGTTTCTTCAAGTGAGGTTTGGGCAGAGTCTAGGTCGGGCTTGGCCCCAGCCCTTGGTATGACAACACCCTATACAACCACAACACGAAGTATCCAAGAGATTAGCACTCAGGTTCTACACTTTACGATCAACACATGGCCACATGGGCCACACGACCACTACCTCCGCTGGTTGGGGTGCTCAGTCCCCTATCCATTCGAAAAATCACCACAAAATGAGGAACACATTCAGAGATGGGTTTTTGGGCATGGGAACACCCGTGATCTAGGTTGGTCACACATAGGTGCGTTTTGGCGAGCAAAGACAACAAGAAATTGGGAAAAACCTCTAGGTAGGGATTCTGACTCAGTGTTTAGCCAAACCATGTGCAGGAAGAGACCAACTATGGGTTTTTGGATGTTATGGAGCCAATGAAACCATCTATTATGCATTCTAAGCAGTGCAAGGCACTGATTTTTACACTTGAGAAAAAGGGAAAGGACTCAAGGGAAACAGGACCAGGCGTTGTAGCCCAAGGGAGGGGTGAAATACTTTGTCATTTGCTATGTTAAAGTGATGAATAGAGATAGATTTTTAAGGACTATTAAATATTCTCATAACTAAGTAAAATCCATAAGTTCCAGTGTTGCAAAAAGATCCTAAAACCCAAGCACATAAATACATATAAAATTTTAAAAGGGGCCCAAGCTTAAACCATTTCATAACAACAATGATCCAAAATTATGTACTCTATTTTACTTAAGCCAACCAACAGTAAAATTTCATTGAGAAATTAAACGAAATCATCTATCAATTTTTCATTTAGGTTTTGACCAATACATAACATGCCCAAATAAAATGGAATTACAACATAAATTAAGAGGGATTTCTACAACTCTTATTATACAATATAAATTCTTAATGCAAATTATAACTCAAATGAAATACCATAATCGACGAATGGATTGTTGATGTTCTTTGGCAGCTGGCAATTCCTCCTTGCTCTTGCTTGCTAATCGTTGTGACCTCATTGGTACCTCCCAACCAACTCTAGGGGTACTCTTCTTCCCCCTTAGCCCCCCGAGCCGTAAAGGGGCCATGCACACAAAACCAGAGAAAAATATAGCTCCCATCTTGCCTCGCAAGGTCAAGCTACCACTCTCTCTCAAGATAGGTATCCCAACTCTCACAAGTAAAACTAGTCAAAGAAGTTTCGACAGCATAACTTTACCAAAATTTAGTGTGATCCTTTCCTCCTCTTCGTCATTTCCTTTATATAATTTTTCTTCATGACACATTCCTCTTGCACATTTAATTCACTTTTTAATTACTTAATTTAGAATTATCCCCCCCATACACTTGTCACCCTCTCCAAAAGTTTCACAAGAAAATTCCATAATTTAATTAATTAAATGTCAATTTCTCTCACCCATCCTAAAAGCGCTCCTAAAATCACTCCTAGCTGTCCATTGATTCCCTCTATTCACTTTTTAAGGAATGGCGTCTTTCTAAAACTTAGTTGTGTTTAATTTAGGAAAGTTCTTTATTTAGAGTAGACTATATACCTTTCTATGCTTCCACATTCTTTTTAAATTTATTTCCTTTCTTATCTTAGTTTCCAATTTGGAATTATTTTGCACACAATTATATAATTAAATCTTTAGATATAATTTTTTAGTATTTCAATTCCTAACTTGATTTTTCTTCATCCCCCACCATTTATTAAATTTATAATTTAGTTTTAGTCTTCTTACCCACTTTAGGCTTAGGCTCAAATTTTTAAACTAGGCTTAGAATTTTTAAGGAGATTTTATAATTAATAAAAATTACTTATTTAATAGTTATTTTAAGTCTGACATTGTCAAAACAAATATTGTTTTCTAGGCACCTAGGTTCATTGACTCACCTTTATTAAAAATTGCGACATGCCCTTCAAGGCGCACTCTGTGCTCCAAGGGTGCCACTTGCCTTTATTCAAGTTTTATTTATGCGACGAGCCCTTCAAGATGCACTACAGGCTCCAAGGGTGGCACTCGCCTTTGACTAGTTTTGGTAGTTTTCCAACCCTTGGAGTTAATGCCCCATTCAAGCAACCTTATGAGAGACTAAGGGCCTCTCAAGAATAAGGACCCTGCCTTATTGTGTGCCCTTTAGAATCTTCGTGAACGACTTTCTCAGTCTTCCCTCACAACATCGTGGATCTATCAAACTAGGTAATCGTTAATATTCAATTCGAGCCATGTCGGGAGTAGGATGTGGCAGGGATGTTGTCACACTTCTCACTCAATATCTGGTTGATGTGCATGGCCCCTTTACTCCTTATGTGAGTTTGATTAGTGAGAAATCGTCAGCCTCCACCCATCAACGAAACATTTCAATGATCCATAAACCACATCATAATATCCCCAATCATATATCACATATGCAAAAGTGAAATATCCAAACCAACACAATCCACTCCCTGACTCGATCCAGAGTCCAAGGTGGTCCATTGATGCCATCGACATCCTCAATTTGTCAAGTGTCCTGCACACTCAAGAGAAACTTGTCAATAACATATGTCTATACATACATATAAAATAACATAACATCGTAATCCAACAATATCATCATCGGAATCCATAAGCGAAACAAACAACCATATACTAAACCGGATCACTTGCACACAAGTGTCCTCAAAGAATAATTCAATAATGCATGATCACAAGAGCGGGATGTTACAAAATAGGTTGGCATTGTTGGAATTAAACCTTCCAATGTAGGAGTTCTAATTTTGAGGTAGGTTTTATTCCAAAAGTCATATTCATATTTGTTACATTATATAAATTTAAATAGTTTGTAAAGTTCTTATTTTATTGTTTAAATGAAGTTTTTGTTCCTATAGGATGGAGAAAAACTTTGACCAGAACCCAAAACTTGAATCCCATCCACCCCCACGAAACCCATACATGAAAATAAATCAATATTTAGATCAAATTAGAAGCATTATTGGTGATATTAGGAATACTAGAGAACCATTTTGTGGTTCCTTGACTACTTCACTTGGCACCATTGTTGCTTTGATTGGCTATTCCCATGGTGAATTATACAATATATATAAATATAGGCCTAAGATGAGAGAGTACTACTCAACCTACATGAACTAGTGAGAGGAGAAATATATGCATATAACGAAAGAGATGATTGTTCAATTGTTTATCAATCCAATAACTAAAAAACTCCCTAACATAAGAAATAAGTGTCTTTGCATGGACCGATGCATATTCCAACCATTCAGAGAAAACTAAATGGATAGGTGGTTCATGGTATTTGATAAAAATCCTCACAATAATAGTGACTTTCCATTGTATTTTATATGGAAATTATGAGTTGAGTTTATTTTGGGTTGTCATGTTAATTATTTTGGCATCAATGAATTCCAGGGGGTTGATCTTGGATTTTATTAAGTTCGAGAAAGGGATATATGTAACCCATTGAGAAGGAATCCTTTCCCAAGTGTATGCTTGACCCCCCATACCACCTCATATTGTAGATAAAAATTGTGCAATATCCACTATGACATGCAATTTAGTTCAACATAGAATCTTTTTCATAACATCTTTCTAGGATGTAACTACAACCAATGTTACATGTACACAATTAGAGGTAGGGACTTTAGGCCATGTTGTTGATTCTAGAAATGACATTAAATCTAGCCAATAATTCCTTTTTGGTTCCAATTCAATTGTTCCTCATTAATTCTTTCTTGGATGAGGTTAGTAAGTGTTTTTATTTTTATTTTAATTATTCTTTTGATATTTTCATTGATTATGTGTATAATTGCATTTGACATGTACACGATAAACATAATTACAATTTATTTATAATTTTCTAATTGTTTGGCATGTACAACTCCTATGAGATGATACTCCTACATAAAGGTGGTAGGATACACACTCTCCTACAATAGTTGATGTGGTGGTTGCAGCAATGTTTTCCATTTAGGCACCTCACATAGGTATTGAGTTGAATTTTCCCCCCTCTATGAACTAAAGTTATAAGTCAAAGAAATGTATAACTATAACCATAAATAAATTACAATAATTATATATGTCATTTAATTGGACCCTAATTAAGTGAAATGCCAACATTGATTGGGGTATGAGAGGTTGCGGGGACCATGTGCTTTATTAATTGATCCATCTTAGTACATGTCTTATTATTTATTTGATTATCAATAACATGTATGAATTCTTTTAAACTATGAATAATTTATTCTAATAAAGGGACTCTCTCTTCATTTATTATCTTCTAGCTAAAGTAGTAAAATAATGGAATTCATTAATACAAGTGTTTGAATATCCTTGCTACATGTTATTTATTGAATACTCGACCTCATAGTTGAAATAATGTAGAAGTATCTTATTAGGTTTTATTTAATTTGTGCCTTTTGATTTGAGTACTTAAAAATTCTCTATGAATTCATCGAATACCATGCCCTTTATTGAATTTTGCATGTCTCATCTGAGTTGTGGTTGACACATTTAGAAAGGGGTTTAGAAATTTCATTAAAGTAGTTTAATACATTTGATTGTACATGTACTTAGTTCATTTATGAAATGTTGAAGTGCATATTGTAATTTATTTGCATCTTCATTTTGTATGTGTTTTTATTTAAAATCCAACTCCATCTTACCAAGCCATGTTTAGATGTCAACTCCATCGTCAAATTTATATTATGATATCTTCATTTATATTAATGTATATATTCATTTATAATATGTATGCCAACTTTGAACATTTGTCTTTTATTTCTTCTATAGATTCATCTTCATCATTTAATTTATGATGCGAATGGTACTCAACATGAAAATAAAGATGACTAAAGAGGTGTGAGGGTTCACTATTGTGAAGTAAATAATCATGGTCATTGATCATAATCATTCTCTTCACTCAATTCAAACAATTCTTCTTATGTTTGTCTTGCATACCTTCTTATCTTTCTCAATGGTTATTCCAAAACCATTTGATGTCACCTTTAATTGTGTTGAGTACTTCATATTAAAACATATCTATGGTTATATACACATTGTTGATTATTATTTTTTCCATCAACGTTGTTCTCTTATTATTTTTTCTTCACAATTATTGGATTTAAATTTTGTGATATGATAACACTCATAGTGATCCTATATACAAATTGACACACTACCCAAATCTCAACTAGACTAGACAATGTCCTACAAGAGGAATGACTAGTAGAATGGCCTTCAAAATAATATACACATTGTGGATATTCTTGGATGGGATTTTGATATAATATTTAATAGTAGAGGAATAAATATATTTTTGAATGATGACAAGTAGTTCCAAAGCCCATTTTTTTGTTAAACAATAATGTTTGTTGGTGTGTAGTTGTTGGCTACTTGTCAATGAACCAAGTGCATGTGTGTTCATAAAATAAGCACAAAGAACAATTATGCATCCAATGTGAGATTACGTGGGAGACAACAATGCACCCAATGTTAAGTTGTCTAAGAAATAACTATTTTCTCATAGCACACAAAAGGGTGAAAAATGTGCACTTAAGGTAAAGATACTTGACTAACATGGACGAGTGATTGGGTATGTAGGCATACAACACAATATCCCATTGGATAGATATGGATTTTGATGCCATTTAGAACAAGATATATTGATATTAGGTAGTGTGGGGATTACTTGCATGCCACCGGTTACTCAAATTCCTTGATAACACATTGATGTGAGCAGAAACCCTCATCCTCTCCACAATTGTGGAGTATTTAGATGCTTATACAAAGGCATTCATAGTACATGTAGAGACCATTGAGCTCACCATGTATGATTTCTACTTCTTGATGGACCTGCTGATGTACAGAGTTGTCAGCGACAACCTATCTACGAGATCTCGTGACATGTATTTGGATTACTTCATCAATATACATTGCATGGATGGGTTAGTTGTGCATGATGGAGTGATCCACCTTCATCATATATAGAGGTTGGATATATGGGAGATAAATTTTGGAGTGGTGTGAGTCATGGAATTGTATGTACCACATAAAATCTCATGCAATTATATGATATTCCAGAGAGGGTTCTTCATAATACCTACTTTGGGTGGGCATAGATGATTTTGATTGCAGCGAGGAGTCATCTTACCACTTTCAAATAGGTAGGCGATGGTGAATTTACCTTTGGGACATTTGTTTGTTTTTTCCTCTTTGATAGGATCTTGACTCTTCAATCCCACCATGTCATTCAATATGTAAGAACACAGGAGCCTTGCATGAGATGATTTGGTGAGCTAACTAGGAGAGGGGGAGGTGGTGTAGTGGGAATTGACTTTTAAGGACAACATATTTTCCTATTGATGACAACTCCTATTTTAGATCACAGATTACCCTTATGTGGGTGTGGACTATAGGGGAGACCTAGATGAACTCCCTCACCCTCTAGGCTAGGTGTTGTAACCAAGATCAGTCCTTCCTTATCTTACAAAGGGATAGGATATGTTTTCTAATTATCTTCTAGTTCCATTATATTTTTGGATTTAAAGATTTAAATCATAATTCTAATATTTAATTCTTTGTAGATCTGGTTGTTCTTTATTTCATCAGATGAATGGATCAGATTAATCTTCGTGCCCAAATTTACATGCCTTTTGAAGTTGCCTTGTTCATGTGATAGATCCGACGATATAAATTTGTCACGTTCAAAGGTTATAAGGTGTCAACGGAGTTGAACTTGCGCGCATTTTAAATCCACGTTTGATTTCCGATGGATCGGACGATGGTAATACCATCAAGATCTATGACTCAAAACTTTTCATGCTTGAACCTACTCACCTTTTAATAGATCCCATTTCATTTAATAGATCTAACTGTTGTTTGTGTCTAATTCAGATCGTCACTTTCTCTTCTCGGATTGGAGCTACAAGGAAGTTAAACAGGTAGTAGTCACCCGAGATAATCAACTACCAACATGTGGAATCCACTAATTACTGAAATTACAGTGCTTTAACTTGTTTTATTCTGCATGTGTCAAATATAAAATAATATTTAATTAGAGAACTGTGGTGGGAGTTGGATCCGCCTTTGATTTTTAGACCGTCTCGAATTTCATGTCTTAATGCTCGAAATCGAAATATGGTTTTCGTATTTTCCATCTGTGGTTTCAAAATCTCTGAAGTCTTATCACGTGAGCGGCGATAGTTATCGTACTCTCGAGGCGAGTTCTACTTTTCATCAAATATTTTTCCCCCTTTGTTCTACCTCGAGATTTCATATGTCGGATGCTATAGATCACATATTTCACAAGTCCCAAACAACGAAATGGCGAAATCGTTTTAAAATTTTACCTAGGTCAGTAACGAGAGTAAAATTTCCCTAAATTATGGTTAAGCATCATCGAGGTTTCACGTCTCGGCGTTTACTAAATCCAAAAGTCTTACTATCGTAACCCCGATAGCCAAAACCATGAATTTCTTGTTTTAGTAACCCGTGTTAAGGTTAAAGGTAAAATCTTAGTCGTGGTTAAGTTCTGTCGAAAATTCGCAACTCAGTGTATTTTCTTTTAAAAAGTTACACTGTCAAAACCCCGAGTAGAAAAGTCGCGATAAAGATATGAACATAATTAATTAAACATTTAATCCGATTTTATCCTCCCTTTTAATTAAAACATACCATCGCGATCTCGTGGTTTCGCAACTCGACATACAAACTTCCCGGAAGCTATACCTTCGAAGCTCTGAGTCGCGAAATTGCGATATAAATAATCATGTAATTAATTAAGTGCCTAATCACAATTACGTTTTTATTAACCAAAGCCAATCATCGCAATTTTGGGTGTTAGAGGTTCAAAGGGTTAAATCAAAGATTCCCGATGCAACGAGTACCAAAAGATTAATTAACTTTGGTAAAACCTGATTAATTGAACTAAGCCAGTATTTCCCGTGATTTGATGCATGCACAACTTACAAGGCAGTATTAATTCTTCCTTACACCAACTAACATTTCGAACCGCCAAAATTTATGGCATTAATTAGAAATAAGGTGAATCGACAAGTAAAGATTGGGTTTTTATTGCTAAATTTATATTTAAGCGTGCTTTGACCAATCTATTCTTAAAAAGTACCGAGTTTTCGAATATATAGAGCTGTTATTCATTATAAAAAAAACATTTCTATATTACGCAGAGCATACTTTTCTCAACGAACTAATTTCTGTATGTATACATATTTTATCACAGAAGAGCTAAAGCAGGATCTCCCGTCATGGCCCCACGAAAAGCGTCTAAAGCCAATGTTGAGGTTTTAGGACAAGGTTCAGAAAACGTCACCGATACTTCACCTCGAAGTGTCGACTCTGTCTCGAACTGGTCATTTTTTTCTGATGTTCTACAGGCCAAATTAATGGATTATTCTGATGATTCCAATTACAATGAAAAATACTACATAACCACCAAATATAAGATCATCATCCAATCAGGAATGCATAAAGTAGCGGCTAGGCCACGACTGCTCCCTTACTATGATATGGTCTGGTGGGCATTAGACCATGTGGACATACCAACCAGAACCATCATTAATGAGCAGAAGGTCACCATCGGGACTTTCAGACCCGAACAACTACAGGCTATGTACAAGTTTCCTACCGTGTCCGACCTTACATACGATGCCGAATTCTTGGAGAAGTTCAAACAGAAGGAATGTGTGCAGTATGACAAGACTATGTCCATCTTAATCAGAGATTGGATTTCGCACCCTGTGAAGTTTAGGGAAGACAGTAATGGTATATATTTAATAGCTTCCTTGGAACCACAGTTCAAGTATATAGCTATGATGACCTGCATATTATACGGGAGAGAGGACACCTCACATTTCTTTCTTCAATGGGTGCCTCTAATACATCAAGTCACCGAAGGTTGTTCCTTCGACTTGGAAAAAATGTTGTCTGATAGCTTGACCAATCGAGTTACAGAGTATCGAGCACAGAAAGAGAGCGGAAATATTTCTTCATTTTATATGTCCGCATACATTATGGATGCCGTGTGCTTTCTAACACCCTTTCCATTAATGAGCTAGAGTTGGACTCCAGCAGAGGCCGAGCCCATCCACGTTTATCATTCAACATTGTGGGAAAACAAAGCAACAGATTTTGTATATGAAATCTTTAACTGGGTAATGGTACTGCTGCATGTCACTATTTTCGGCCACCCTCCACCCAGGATCTCAGATAGTATAGTGATGAATTTGAGCAGTATAGTTGACTGGTATGTAGAAGCCAAATTCTCATATCTCATAGTTTTTGGGGCTTATGTTCCCTCGCATGCATTTCCATTATTCATCCCCGACAAGCTGGCTTGTTGTGAGGTTGCTAGACAAACAATAATCGGTGGCATAAGCAAAGAGATTAAGGGATATTCAAAGAAGGTATGGCCACCTTTTTCTGTTCATTTAAATTCATATTCTTTGTTAGATTTCAGGCATGCTAAAGATGAGGCAACAACCCTGGAAGACCTAAAATTGGTTCTTATTGAATTCAAGAATCATGATCCCCAAAGGGTCATAAGTAATCATTTGGCCAGTTGCAGACTCAAGAGATTCGAACACGAAAATTCTCCCTCAGATGACATTTTCCGAGGTGCAAGATCTTATGCTGAGATTTTAACTCGGATACAAACCATGACACCTGAAGAGAGGGGCCGATGTTCTGAAATTCTAAGAACATTGACGCAGTTGTCTTCCCACAATATTACGGGGTGAGAATCCGAGTACAGAGGAGGTAAAACAAAAATATGCCGAAGGATCCAAAGATGCGACACCTAGTCAAGAAAAACACCAGGATGGGGAAGAGAAAACTAAGAGTCCAAAAGTAGAGATAAAGACTCCCGACCCGCCAAAAAAGCAGACTCTGGTTACTACTCTGGGGCAATCAGCTAAGCAAATCGTAGATCCCATCACATCCATTACTCCCTTGAAGTCAACTCAGGGAAATATTGACGCAGGGTGGATTTTAAATGAAGAATTGAGACCTATAAGGGTGGAAGAGCTCTCTCCAAATGAGTTCTTCTTTGATAAGAAGAGAAAGGCTATGGTAAAGAGAGATTCTATCAGGAAGGGGAATCGACATCCAAGAAATACAAAGTATTGACTGATGGGAAAGACAATAAGAATGAACAACTCACGAATAGATGGGACATTAGGGGCATATGCCACAACGAATCAATTTTCAGTTAGGGTTTTGAAAAACCAGCTGAAACGAAAAAATCACCTCATCAAAACCCTAGAAGCTAGACTAGCCACAACAGAGGAGGTTGCCAAGGACTAGGCGAGTGTAGGGATAGAACAATCAAGGTTGGCCGATAAAAGTGAGATAGAGTTGCTCAAGACTAAGCTCGAACAAGCAGAGCTAGTGGTTCGAAATGATCAGATACAAGCAAGCCAACAAAGAGACTTGATCGAACAGCTACAGGCTAGAGTGGAAATCGCTGAAAGTAAAGTTATAAATATCTAGATGTTCCAGTCCCAGGCGATGGAGATTCGGAGCAGAGTTTCTATGGCCTAGCAAAATTTACTTGCCAAGGTAGAGGTGATTCGAGACAACTTCTTACTTGTTAATCAAGTTTTGGAAAATTTATCTGTCAGAGAAAGAGAAGCTGGAGCAGTTCGTGTCACTTTCAAGAGGCTATAATAACTACAAACAACAGGGAATCAGGAAGTACTCCCAGGTTTTCCATTTTGGAGCAGACCAGAGGAAATATTTTATTAAAAGAATGGGAGCACAACATCTCAGAAGGTAAGATGCAAGCTAAGAGGGTAAAGAAATCTTTAGAAGAGGCTTTTGGTGCTATAGATGGTAATCTGTTAGGCATTGATAGCGAAGGTAATGCCGAGGCATTAAGTCAAATGAATATAGTGAAAATATCACTTGATTTAAATGAAAAAGAGGAAAGAGATTCGGCCGAGATCTCCCAAGTAACTATGGAAGACATAGTTCAAATAGATAAATGTATGATTAAACCAAGTGTACAAACGTGTGCTATCAACATCATAGACAGACAGATGGAAGAAAGGTTACTGCAATGAGCCCGAGATTGTTACTCTTTTGAAGCCAATTGTCAAGCAAAACCGTCAAGGCTGATATCTCAGCTAGTGGAAAGATGTGTCACTTTTACTAAGCATGCGCGAGGGCAAGATTCTGGCACAAAATAAAGACAGAGATGAAGAAATGGAACGATCACTCTCCTCCTTATCATAACTGAAAATTTTGCAACGATTGAGATTCCATCTTATGTAAAACTATATAAATATACCATAGAAAGAAAGAACCAGGGCTGAACCTTTTTGTGTGGATTGTAATAGAGGTTTTCCATTTTGAGAGTTAATATAAAGAAAATCCGAAGATTCTCAATTCCATCACGACTGTGTTATGAGTTTGTTTCCTTGTATCTCATATTTCGTTTCATTTCATATTTGTATCTGATGAATGCTTCACTATATTTTAGTACAACCTCTACTATAGTGAATGAATTTTGGTTTTCTATATTGTTTATTTTTTTTCCTCTGTACCAGCTATCAGCAGGTATAAGACCAGTCAACACTTTCAGAATTCTATATATATTTTATGCTTCATCGGGTTATTTCTTTACATTTTTCTTCTTCTGTTTATACGTGATATTCTCCTTTGATAGGAGCCTTACTCAATAGACAACTTAATGTTTTCTCCCACCTCATACATTTTTATTAAAGTATAAATCAATTATGGGAAATGGCCTTTGGTTTGCACCCCTTTTTCACTCCTGAAATCGTAAACTCTCTTTTATACGACCGAATTGAGACAACACTTAAATTCCCCTTGAGGTTTTCTTATTTTACTATTCCTCCATGACTGTCCCTGTATCAAGACAGCCTAATATTGAAGCTGAACTATCAGATCAAACACATATTGCCTTAAACCTTTTCGATACTATTCTTAAAACAACCACTACCTGAGTTGAACTTGAACGTTCATGGGCAACGATTGAACGAGATATAAACATCTAGAAACAGTTGGAATCTAGACAAAGCCAACACAAAAATCATCCCTAGTTTCCCTTGCCGAAGGTTGACGTTTCTTCCTTCTCTACCCTTTACTCACTTTCGGATGCCTAGACACTGTACTTCTAAGCCTTAAGTATAGACTCTGGAACAACATATTTTTGACGCCGTTGCTAGTGATCGAACTTACGAAACCTTTTTCCCTAGGAAAATGACATTTATTCCGTTGAAAGTGATACCCTTTGATAGTGAACAAAGAGAGCACATATTTTAAAGGCATTCCAATCTTTCACTTGGCGACTCCATGATTAACAAGATGGCATTCGGACGAAGGAATACCAGGCAAAACTTGAATGGTAAATAGACCACACCCGTTACCGACCTTGAGAAAATTATAAAGACGAGAGGATCTCTTAAGATGACCCCTGTTGTCTATCAACCTAATTACCCGCAACTGAAGACCAAAAGTTATTCTGAACCTTCAAATTCACGTAGCCCTCTCTTTGACACTAAGGATCTAACATTGAATTACTCCAAATTTAAAAGTGACACTTGTCTGATAACCCCTACAGAACACAAAGGAAAAAGTCCTGGAGAAAATTTATATACTACCGATATATCATCAACTCTTCAGTTGAATTTCGTGACCTCACACGGTCTCGAAGAATATTTCACACATCCAGCTTCCACACCCATTGGTTCCCTTGACTAAATATCTTGCAAGTCTGAAGATCCAAGCCCTTGCATCCCTTACCGGTCATCCTTGGATTTTTCACCCCGCGAAGAAAATAAAGATTCACTTTTAATCTTCCAAAACCCCCTTTACAACTTTCCACTAATAACGATGGCAGCCGCTAGAGGAGGAGGTGGGGGGTTATCGGAGGAGGAGGGGGAGGAGCTCCTGGAGGAGGAGATGGAGGCCAAGAGCCTACCACCCCTCCTAGAGTGTTTGCAAAAGTGGTGGAAAGATACGCTTCCTTGGTATTTCCCATTCCTCTGCACGACCTACATGAAAATTATATAAAAAGCTTGCCGAAATTCACTGGGGAAGGAGATATGACCGCAACCGAACACATAAATTTCTTTGATCAATTTGAAGACATCCTAGGTATCGAACATGAGGACGTGTATTCAAGGATTATTGTCCAAACCTTCAAAGGTCAGGTCCGAACTTGGTTTTGGAGTCTACCTGCAAGATCTATCTTATCTTATGACACCTTGGAAGATGCTTTCCTTAGACAATGGGGCGAAAGAAAGGACCACCTATATTATTTAATCGAGTTTGGGTCTCTAAGAAAAAAGAATTTAGAAAAAGTTATGGATTTTATTCAAAGATTCAACAAGTTGTGTAAAAAAATCCCAGCCGAGGTTAAACCGTCCCAACCCACGGCCAAAGTAACTTTCACAGGGGCTTTCGAACTATATTTTGCACTCCTTTTGCAAGAAAGAAGGGGAGCCACTCTAAAATGAATGCAAGATGACACTGTAGAAATTGAGTCAAATATGATGGCTTCTGGTAAGCTTAAAGATAAAGTAGAAACGGGCAACCGAGAAACTAAACTCTTTAGAGAACAAGCAGGGTCGTCAGGGTCTAATAGATACACAGATGACAAAGTAGACAATATGGCTAGGGTAATTAAGGAACTGTCTAATAAAATATCCAGAATGGAGCTAGAACAGGCCAAATATGATTCTTTCACCAAAAAGGATTTCAAGAGGAACCCCAACCCCCCGAACCAGCAAAGAAAGATAAAAAACAAAGATCAAAAAATACAAGCTCCCCTAAAGAACGAAAATTTTACAGGAGTGAATGATCTCCAAGAATTCAGAGATTCGGATAATGATGTCACAAACTTTGGTGATGATTGCACACAACCGTATCTGACTAGAGAAGATTATGAAAAATCTATAAACACTCAACAACCGTCGGTTAAGGGTGAAGAAAGATATCATACTGACCTTTGTGGCTCTCAACAAGAAACCAAAATGATAATGGCTGAGGTCCAACCTAAGTATAACTTGAGATCTAAGAGTCAGCCCATTTCAACTACTCAACCTAAGAAAATTCTCCCAAGAAGTCAAACTTATGAGCCTACTCTGGAAGAAACTCTATTACCTAACAACAAAGTGAAAGTAGTAAACACACAATAGTCCGAAGTGGGAAAAGTTGAGACCCAAGCACAAGGAACCGAAACAGCTAATAAAATTACGCCTTCAACCAAGACCATGAGTAATAAAGCAATTCAGACGAATAAGTCAGAAAGGAAGGATTCGGAAGTCCCAACTAGAGAAGCAGACAAGGTGAGTGGAGTTTTCAGTTTAAAAAATGAGACAAATAAAATTAAAATACCAATCCCTTTGGTAGAATTAGCAAAAAACCTAGTTTATCGGAAGCAGATTACCAAAGTGATAGGTGTCTCAGAGCTAGAAAGACAGTCTAACATTTTAAACTTGGAAGATGATAAACCCAACATCACTTTTGGTCCACATTTTTAAGGGGCCAAAGACACTGTTGCTCCATTTTATATCACCTTAAATGTATATGATCAACTGCTAGATAATTGCATGCTAGACTCTGAAGCCTCCCATAACGTGATGCCTAAAATTATTATGGACAAATTGGGTCTCCAGATCACCAGACCTTATGGAGACATTTACTCTTTTGACTCGAGAAGAGTTAAGTGTATGGGAATGATAAAGGATTTAGTAGTTACCCTGGCACAGGTCCCAGTTAAGATTATCTTGATGGATGTGGTTATTGATGATATTCCCCCCAAGTATGACTTATTGTTGTCTAGGTCATGGGGAGCCAAGCTGCGGGGTTCTCTTCAACTGGATATGATGTTCGCCACAATTCCTGTGTTTGGTGGGCAATTTACTCGGTTGTACATAGAGACGAGGTTAGCATATACAGTAAGCGACCCTCAAAATTCGAACAATTTCCCTATTTACATTGCAGATCAAGATTTAGGAAATTGTATCTTATCTTTTGATGATGATTTAGATGGTTGTCCAGAAGAAAATGATATAGAATAGGAAGAGTCAGATTACATGACCGAGGATATGTGTAGCACCGGTATCTGGATTTTTTTTTTTTTACGGTGCCTCATCTTGTGAGGGGGCTGGTGCAAGAGTGCTTTTAGTGGCTCTCGAAGGAAATTTCGTTGTTCCTTTTTCTTACAGACTGCAATGGGATATAGATTATACTAACAACGTATGTGAATATGAAGCATTGGTCTTAGGATTAGATGTTTCCAGGAAGATAAAAATAAATAACCTAGAGGTATACGGAGATGCAGAGTTAATAGTCAAACAAATAAATTGACAGTACCAAGCCAAGCATCCCAGATTAAGATCATACAGGAATTGTGCCTGGGATCTGATGGAAATTTTTTTCTCTTCTATAAATGTCCACTTCATCACACGTGCAGAGAACTTACATGTTGATGCATTAGCTAAAGAGGCTTCAACTTTCACTCCTCCTACAACCTTTAAATTGAAGTATCACATAGAGATAAGACACAGACCATCTATACCAGATAATATCCAGCACTGGCAGGTTTTTGAGGATGATGAATAAATTAAGAAGTTTCTTGAAGCAGTAGGTGAATTTTCCAAAACTCATGCAGACCAAGAAAATCAAAATGACCAGATATGGATCATGCAAGAAGGGGAGGATCCTCAAGCTTTCCGAGACAAAATTGCAAATCATTGTATGTTGGTCCTAAAAAACAACCATATTCTGAAGGGATTGATCCCTCTAGAAAGACTGTTTGATCAAAACGACATACATTTAAAATCCACCTTACAACCCCAACCAGAAGAGGTTGAGGACTGTGACATAGGAACCAAAGAAGAGTCTAGGATGGTTAAAATATCTAAACTTCTCCCCCCTGAAATAAGGACAAATATAAGGACCTACTCAGACAATTTAAAGATTTTTTCACCTGGTCTTATGATGAGTTAAGAACTTACGACACCACTGTGATCGATCACAAGATACCTTTAAAACCTGGGGTCAAACCTTTTAGAAAAAATCTTAGGTAGATCAACCCTATTTTATTACCTGCGGTCGAGAGAGAAGTGAAGAAACTTTTGGAGGCGAAAATTATAGTACCTCTGAGATATTCTGACTGGGTGGAAAATCTGGTCCCGGTCAGAAAAAAGAGTGGAGAAATCAGATTGTGCATGGATTTCAGAAATTTAAATAAGTCCTCTTTTAAAGAAAACTATCCACTGCCTAAAATGGATCATGTGCTAGAAATGGTAGTTGGGGCGAATAGAATATCTATGATTGACGGTTTCTCTGGATATAATCAAATTGCCATGAATGAACAAGATAAAGAAAAAACAACTTTTACTACTCCTTGGGGTACATTCATGTATGATAAGATGCCTTTCAGTTTGATGAATGCAGGAGCCACGTTCCAACGCGTTATGGACATCGCTTTCATTGGAGAGAGGGATAAGTTCGTAGTCATATATCTCGATGATTTAACAGTCTTCTCCAAATCTGACGAAGAGCATCTGGTACATCTTTTACAAACATTCGAAAAGTGCCGCAGGTTTGGTCTATCCTTAAACCCCAAGAAATCACACTTCGCCATGCAAGAGGGTAAATTACTAGGTCATATTGTATCTAAGGATGGAATTAAGATTGATCCTAAGAGGGTTGAAGCAATAGATACTATAAACATTCCCATAAATGTAAAAGAAATTCAATCTTTTTTAGGAAAAATAATTTTTTTACGAAGATTTGTCCCAAATTTCGCTGAAATTGTAAAATTTATCACAGATATGCTGAAAAATAACAATGAAGTAAAGTGGACAACAGAAGCCAAAGTGTCGTTTGCACATATTAAGAAAGTAATAGCCGAGGCACCTGTATTGGCAAGTCCTAATTATCTGAAAGACTTTCTTATTTTTTCATTTGCCTCTGAACACATGATTGCTATGGTGCTCCTCCAAAAGAACGAAGAGGGTTTCGAACAACCGATTGCCTTTTTCAGCAAGAGTCTCAGAGACGTAGAACTTAAATACGATATAATAGAAAAACAAGCGTACGCCATGGTAAAAGCACTGAAGGCATTTAGAACATATGTGTTGCACTCAAAGATCATTGGGTACATACCAACCAGTTCTATGAAATATATTTTGGTACAACCAGACAGTGACGGGAAAAGAGGACGATGGCTGGCCAAAATTCAAGAATTTGACTTGGAAATCAAACCTACTAAATTAATAAAAGGACAAGGCCTGGCCAAAATTTTGGTTGAATCAAATCTCAGAGTTCTGGATATAAACTGCCTGTAGGGATATGAGGAAAATATGAACGTAAGCGAGCTTGATGAGCCAACAAGTACAATTAAGATCGAGGAGAAGTTTGCATTATCATAATGGTACCGAAACATAGTATCCTACCTACTGACTCTAAAATTCCCAAGGGAAATATCACCGTCAAAATCCAGGACTTTACAAATTCATGCGATTACGTATTGTATCGCTGAAAATCAACTATATTGAAAAGACCCACTCGGTTTCTTGTTAGTCTGCTTAGTCGAATCAGAAACAGAAAGGGTTATAAGTGAATTTCATGAAGGAGTTTGTGGAGGAAATCACGCTTGGAGGGCCACAACTTACAAAGTTCTAAAGGCTGGGTATTACTGGCCAAAAATATTTTCAGACGTTAATGCCAAAGTCCGAGCCTATAACCCTTGTCAACTATTTGCAGGTAAACAAAAACTCCCAACGCTACCTTTAGTTCTGGGCAAAACTAAAGCCCCTTTTCAACAATGGGGGCTAGAATTCATAGGAGAAATTAATCTGCATTCTAGCGCCCAACACAAGTGGATCTTAACTGCCACAGAATACTTTACTAAATGGGTGGAAGCTATTCCGACTAAGAGGGCAACTGACACGGTGGTAATAGAGTTATTAGAAGACAATATCCTGTCAAGATTTGGCTTCCCCCGAAAGATAGTCATGGATAATGCCCAGGATTTTAAATCTATGGATATGATCAGCTTCTGCCAAAAGTATAATATCATTCTTGGCGATTCTACAGTGTACTACCCCCAAGGAAATGGACTGGATGAGTCATCTAATAAGAGCCCAATCAACATAATTAAGAAAGTGTTGGATGAAAGAAAAAAGTCTTGGCATGTACATTTAAAGTACACTTTGTGGGCGAATCGCATAGGCACTAAAAATTCTATCAGCATGTCTCATTTTCAGATGGTATATGGGACAGATGTAGTGTTACCAATGAATTTAGCACTCCCCATGATGAAGTTGTGGCAAGATCAGAAAGAAGAACCTAATCATGTCACCAGGAGGATAAACCAGCTAATCGAGGTTCAATAATACAGGGTTGAAGTAGATGAAAAGATGCAGAAGTATCAAGACGACATGAAGGCATTATTCGACCGTAGGGAAAAGGATAGAGATTTCCTCCCAGGTGATTTAGCACTAAGGTGGGATGCAAGGAGGGAAGAAGCAGCGAAACATGGTAAATTCGATCACCTCTAGTATGCGCCATTCAGAGTTTTGGCTCTCGAAGGAAAAAATTCTTTCCTACTGGAAAATCTAGATGGTGAAATCCTCAATGCCCCTATTAACGTGTGTTATCTGAAGCATTATATGACATAAACAATCGCCTTAAAAAAAGGGGGGGGGGAGTTTATTTAATTTTAGATTTATATATTCATATATAGAATTTTTACTTGTGTATATATTTTCCATTTCGTTTTGTTATGTTGATCTTCTTTCACGAATTTTCGACACCTTTCGGATAGCCCCGATAACCTTCGTATTTGCCTCTTACAGGATTCTAGCTGCACACAAAACAAGAAACAGAAGTAAACCAAAAGTTGGTGTCAGAAATAAATCGGCTTAAATAGGCGATACCAAAGATTTTTGATATTGTGCAAAGAAAATGAAACGATAAGGTAAAGATGAGATTTCCTGAAAGACTTGTTCTGAAGGGCTATTAAAGAAAACCAAGGTAACCTCATTCAGACAACAACATCGTCTGAACTAATAAATAACATAATTGTTTCCTTGTTTAATCATTTACAAAAGAATAAAACAAATTAAACGATTCACTCAAATTAAAGTAGTCAGTCAAAGTAAAGTTCCCTCGAAAAAGATTTACAAGAGTCAGTTTTGAATTTTTGACTTCTATTTTCCAGTCTGTAAATCACTATATGTCACCCTTTTCTATCTTCGGGTTTACCTTTTAAAAAGTCAACATCTTTCCGTTGCGCATATGAAGGGAGAAGAGATTTTGTTTCAACCTCGTGAGATTCAAAGCAAATTGTGGAAAGAAAGTGGGTCTTCACAACTCCTTGGTCCCTTGCTAAACGAAGGGACGCTTAAAGTGATCCTGACTTTCCTAGGTTTTTCAACAATTTTGGAGGATTGAGGCTTGTGTTAAGCCCTAATATTGGCTCATTACCACTTAATTGGGGCATATTAGATTAGTAATGTTATTTTATTTATGTCGGCTTTAGGCCATTAGTTGTAATTTAGATTAGTAATG
>JZKD02S1601834.1:21693-32165 GCA_000966675.3 Picea glauca | reverse complement strand
AACCTCCTAGTCTCCTATATATACCAAGGAGACATTTTCATTTTGAATCATCTTGTACTTGAACATTTAAGTGGGGTAAAAGGAGGTTGCCCCCTCGAAGAGTCTTATTATCTAAGATTATCTCTTTTTCAAGGCGTTGAGTACTTTTCCTGAGGTTTTTCTATGCTATATTGATGTTTGGTTCTTAACAGCTTGCTCAAATAGAATGCCCTAAGAAAGTTATTTTCCCTTTTTTCCCTGAGAACGAAGGTGTTGTGAAGGTTACGGGAAGGTTGGTACCGAGTAATCAAAGTAAGTTGACAGACCTATAATGAAAAATATTACACAGATATCAGCCCTGATACAAACTGATTGCCCCCATCTTTGCGCTCTAAAAAAGAAAATTATAAGACAGGTGGTGAAAGGAAATTCAGAAATGATTGCCCCCATCTAGTCCAAGATACGATGAAAGGAAATTCAGAAATGATTGCCCTTGTCTCAACATTTAAATGCACAAATATATTCTGAAGTGGTGAAAGGAAATTCAATAAAAGGGGCTAGATAACTTCACCGAGGTACTGAACAGGCTCGCTGGCAGTGAAGCAATATCTGAGATATCTGTAAGGCTGTTATATGTGAATATCACTCTACTCTGGTAACCAATTATTTTTAAAAACCTGATCTACATCCCATGTTCAGACAAGGCTTCCTGATTAAAAACATATAATCTTCTTCTTTTGATGCAATCTGATAGCCACAAGATTTGTTGGGTCTCCTAGAACTATTTTGATTGTCTTAAGGCAAACCTGAATTCAGTAACGGGAAGGGGAAAGTCATGAAAGGGACTACGACTAAGTTTAAAAAAGTATCTGAGTTTGAAAAGATTTTCAAAGGTAAAAAACGAAGTCTCTTTCCCCTTTGATATCCTATTCTCGGGAACCTTTTCGCTGAATTGAAGCCATTGACTCCATTTACCCAATATCGGCACGTGGTCTACTATTCTTCCCATGTTACAATAAAACGAGATCCCTAGTTGGAGCCTATGTTGGAGCTGCCTTTGTTTTTTAGACCATCTCAAATTTCATGTCTTAATGCTTGAAATCGAAAGATGGTTTTCATATTTTTCATCTGTGGTTTCAAAATCTCTGAAGTCTTATCACATGAGTGACGATAGTAATCGTACTCTCGAGGCGAGTTCTACTTTTCATCAAATATTTTTTTCCCCTTTGTTCTACCTCGAGATTTCGTATGTCGGATGCTATAGACCACATAGTTCACAAGTCCCGAACAACAAAACAACGAAATCATTTTAAAATTTTACCCAGGTCAGTAACAAGAGTAAAATTTCCCTAAATTACGGTTAAGCATCATTTAGGTTTCGCATCTCAGCGTTTACTAAATCAAAAAGTCTTATTGTCGTAACCCCGATAGCTGAAACCACAAATTTCCTGTTTTAGTAACCCACATTAAGGTTAAAGGTAAAAGCTTAGTCGTGGTTAAGTTCTGTCGGAAATTCGCAACTCAACATATTTTCTTTTAAAAAGTTACACTGTCAAAACCCCGAGTCATGAAGTTGCGATAAAGATATGAACATAATTAATTAAACATTTAATCTGATTTTATCCTCCCTTTTAATTAAAACATACCATCGCGATCTCGCGGTTTCGCAACTCAGCATACAAACTTCTCGGAAGCTATGCCTTCGAAGCTCCGAGTTGCGAAATCACGATATAAATAATCACATAATTAATTAAGTGCCTAATCACAATTATGTTTTTATTAACCAAAGTCAATCATCACAATTTCGGGTGTTAGAGGTTCAAAGGGTTAAAGCAAATATTCCCGATGCAGCGAGTACCGAAAGATTAATTAACTTTGGTAAAACCTGATTAATTGAACTAAGCCGGCATTTCCTGTGATTTGATGCATGCACAGCTTACGAGGTAGTCTTAATTCTTCCTTACGTCAACTGACATTTCGAACCGCCAAAATTTATGGCATTAATTAGAAACAAGGCGAATCGACAAGTAAATAATGGGTTTTTATTGCTAAATTTATATTTAAGCGTGATTTGACCGATCTGTTCTTAAAAAGTACTGAGTTTTTGAATATATAGAGCTATTATTTGTTATAACAAATTCATTTCTATATTACGCAGAGCACACTTTTCTCAGTGAACTAATTTCTGTATGTATACATATTTTTATCACAGAAGAGCTAAAGCAGGATCTCCCGTCATGGCCCCGCGAAAAGCATCTAAATCCAACATTGAGATTTCAGGACAAGGTTCGGACAACGTCACTGATACTTCACCTCGAAGTGTCGACTTTGTCCCGAACTGGTCATTTGTTTCTGATGTTCTACAGGCCGAATTAGTGGATTATTCTGATGATTCTAGTGACAATGAAAAAGACGACATAACCACCAAATATAAGATCGTCATCCAATTGGGAATGCATAAAGTAGCGGCCAGGCCACGACTTCTCCCTTACTATGATATGGTCTGGTGGGCATTAGACCATGTGGACATACCAACCAGAACCATCATCAATGAGCAGAAGGTCACCATCGGGATTTTCAGACCCTAACAATTGCAGGCTATGTACAAGTTGCCTACCGTTTCCGACCTTACATACGATGCCAAATTCTTGGAGAAGTTCAAACAGAAGGAATGTGTGCAGTATGACAATACTATGTCCAGCTTAATCAAAGATTGGGTTTCGCACCCTGCGAAGTTCATGGAAGATAGTAATGGTATATATTCAATAGCTTCCTTGGAACCACAGTTCAAGTATATAGCTATGATGACCTGCAGATTATACGAGAGAGAGGACACCTCACATTTATTTCTTCAATGGGTGCCTCTAATACATCAAGTCACTGAAGGTTGTTCCTTTGACTGGGCAAAAATGTTGTCTGATAGCTTGACTAATCGAGTTACAAAGTATCGGGCGCAGAAAGAGAGCGGAAAGATTTCTTCATTTTTTTATGTCCGCATACATTATGGATGTCGTGTGCTTTCTAACACCCTTTCTCTTAATGAGATGGAGTTGGAATCTAGAAGAGGCCAAGCCCATCCACGTCTATCATTAAAAATTGTGGGAAAACAAAGCAACAGATTTCGTATATGAAATCTTTAACTGGGTAATGGTACCGCTGCATGTCACTATTTTTGGCCACTCGCCACCTAGGATCTCGGACAGTATAGTGATGAATTTGAGCAGTATAGATGACCGGTATGTAGAAGCCGAATTCTCATATCTCAGAGTTTTCGGGGCTTTTGTTCCCTTGTATGCATTGCCATTATTCATCCCCGACAAGCTGTCTTGTCGTGAGGTTGCTAGACAAACAATATTTGGTGGCATAAGCAAGGAGCTTAAGGGATATTCAAGGAAGGTATGGCCACCTTTTCCTGTTCATTTAAATTCATATTCTTTGTTATATTTCGGGCATGCTAAAGCTGAGGCAGCAGGCATGGAAGACCTAAAATTGGTTCTTATTGAATTCAAGAAGCATGATACGCAAAGGGTCATAAGTAATCATTTGTCCAGTTGCGGACTCAAGAGATTAGAACATGAAAATTCACCCTCGGATGACATTTTCCGAGGCGCAAGATCTTATGCCTAGATTTTAGCTCGGATACAAACCCTGGCACCTGAAGAGAGGGACGATGTTATGAAATTCCAAGAACATTGACACAGTTGTCTTCCTGCAGTATTACGGGGTGAGAATCCGAGTACAGCGGAGGTAAAACAAAAAGATGCCGAAGGCTCCAAAGATGCAACACCCAGTCAAGAAAAACACCAGGACGGGGAAGAGAAAACTAAGAGTCTGAAAGCAAAGATAAAGACTCCCGACCCGCCGAAAAAGTAGACTTCGGTTACTACTCCCGGGCAATCGTCTAAGCAAATCGAAGATCCCATCGCATCCATTACTCCCTTGTAGTCAACTCAGGGAAATATTGACGCAGGGTGGATTTTAAATGAAGAATTGAGACCTATAAGGGTGGAAGAGCTCCCTCCAAATGAGTTCTTCTTTGATAAGAAGAGAAAGGCTATGGTAAAGAGAGAATTATATCAGGAAGGGGAATCAAAAACCAAGAAATACAAAGTATTGACTGATGGGAAAGACAAGAAGAATGAATAGTTCATGACATAAATAGCTAGGACATTAGGGGCATATGCCACAGCGAATCGATTTTCAGTTGGGGTTTTGAAAAACTAGCTGAAATGAAAAAATCGCTTCATCAAAACCCTAGAAGCCAGACTAGCCACAGAAGAGGAGGCTGCCAAGGACTAGGTGAGTGTAGGGATAGAACAATCAAGGTTGGCCGATAAAAGTGAGATAGAGCTGCTCAAGACTAAGCTCAAACAAGAAGAGCTGGTGGTTTGAAATGATCAGATACAAGTGAGCCAACAAAAATACTTGATTGAACAACTACAGGCTAGAGTGGAAATCGCCGAAAGTAAAGTTATAAATATTGGGATGTTCCAGTCCCAGGCGATGGAGATTCGGAGCAAAGTTTCTATGGCCCAACGAAATTTACTCGACAAGGTAGAGGTGATTCAGGACAACTTCTTACTTGTTAATCAAGTTTTGGAAAATTTATCTGTCAGAGAAAGAGAAGCTGGAGCAACTCGGGTCATATTTCAAGAGGCTGTAATAGCTACAAACAACAGGGAATCGGGAAGTACTCCCAGGTTTTCCATTTTGGAGCAGACCAAGGGAAATATTTTATTAAAAGAATGGGAGCACAGTATATTAGAAGGTAAGATGCAAGCTAAGAGGGTAACAAAATCTTTAGAAGAGGCTTTTGGTGCTATAGATGGTAATCTCTTAGTCATTGATAGCGAAGGTAATGCTGAGGCATTAATTCAAATGAATATAGCGAAAATATCACTTGATTTAAATGAAAAAGAGGAAAGAGATTTGGCCGAGATATCCCAAGTAACTATGGAAGACATAGTTCAAATAGATAAATGTATGATTAAACCAAGTGTACAATTGTGCGCTATTGACATCATAGACAGACAGATGGAAGAAAGGTTACCGCAATTAGCCCGAGATTGTTACTCTTTTGAAGCCAATTGTCAAGCAAAACCATCAAGGTTGATATCTCGGCTGGTGGAAAGATGTGTCACTTGTACCGAGCATGCGTGAGGACAAGATTCTAGCACCAAATAAAGACAGAGATGAAGAAATGGAACGATCGCTCTCCTCCTTATCATAACTGAAAATTTTGCAACGATTGAGATTCCGTCTTATGTAAAACTGTATAAATATACCATAGAAAGAAAGAACTAGGGCTGGACCTTTTTGTGTCGATTGTAATAGAGGTTTTCCATTTTGAGAGTTAATATAAAGCAAATCCGAAGATTCTCAATTCCATCACGACTGTGTTATGAGTTTGTTTCCTTGTATCTCATATTTTGTTTCATTTCGTATTTGTATCTGATGAATGCTTCGCTATAATTTAGTACAACCTCTACTATAGTGAATGAATTTTGGTTTTCTATATTGTTTACTGTTTTTTCTCTGTACCATCTATTAGCAGGTATAAGACCAATCAACACTTTCAGAATTCTATATATATTTTATTCTTCATCGGGTTATTTCTTTACATTTTCTTCTTCTATTTATATGTGAGATTCTCCCTTGATAGGAGCCTTACTCAATAGACATCTTAATGTTTTCTCCCACCTCATACATTTTTATTAAAGTATAACTCAGTTACAGGAAAGGGCCTTTGGTTTGCACCCCTTTTTCACTCCTGAAACCGTAAACTCTCTTTTATACGACCGAATGGAGACAACACTTAAATTCCCCCTGAGGTTTTCTTATTTTACTGTTCCTCCATGACTGTCCCTATATCAATACATCCTAATATCGAACCCAGACTATCAGATCAAACACATATTTCCTTAAACCTTTTCGATACTATTCTTAAAACAACCACTACCTAGGTTGAACTCGAACATTCATGGGCAGCGATTGAATGTGATATAAATATCCAGGAACAGTTGGAAGCTAGACAACGCCAACACATAAATCATCCCTAGTTTCCCTTGCCGAAGGTTGAAGTTTCTTCCTTATCAACCCTTTACTCACTTTCATATGCCTAGACACTGTACTTCTAATCCTTAAGTACATACTCTGGAATAATAGTGGGTAAGGTTATCATTTGTTTGTCTCAGTTATCAGTGGATCCCTGATATTGTGAGAGGTATTTTGCTCATCATTGTTCCAAAGAAGGTAAGCAATTAAAACCCATTTCACTTCTTGCATTTAACATCTTACGTTGTGGAAGGGACATTATGATGTCTAAAATAAAAAGGGTTTTATTTGAATCTCCAGGGGAAGACAATCAAATTTTTGGTGATGTTTGAGCTGATGTCTTCGATACTAATGTTAGTTAAAAATCCTCAATTAAAATTAAAAACCTGATTGGCCATGGGGCAGAGATAACCTCTGAATATGCATGGCTTCTTAAAAGTGGTTTGTTTCAAGCTCTTGTTGCCCAAGTTCACAAAGAACCTAATCTTATACAAACTTTCACCAATTTATAGAATTCAAAAAACCGTTTAATAGTTTCAACCAATGGTTCAAGTGTTATTTCCTCTATTTCTCCTAAGAATATTGCAAATATGTTAAACTTATCCCTATGTAGTTATCCAATATTATATCTTGAACTTATTAAGAAACTTGAAAGTTGGTCAATAGAGAAAAGAAATGCAATAATTCAAAAATTTACTATTGAACCAACATTTACCTTTAATGAGTTTCCAATCAAGACTGAAGTTTGCACTCCTATGCTAGGATTATGGTGTTGATCCCAACTTATATTCTTGGATATATTGATGACACTATGATTGATGCATTTACATTAGTTATTATGGATGAGATAATAGAATCTAGAAAAAGAATCTAGTTTTGATTATGCCACCTTTTTGTAAAATGTTATTGATTTTCAACTATCAGCCTTTGAGGGATTGAAATCATTTAGATACCAGTCTTACCTTTTCTTTCTAGTGTTTTTTTCGCAAGCATAATTTTACATAAGAAGAGGGCTTCAATTTATTAAAAATGATTATGTAAAAGAACTTCATGTTACAAGATGGAATTATATCTTAGCAGTTTCAGGATCCGAGGATGGTTATTTACAATTTGCTAATCAATTCCTTTTTAATACATATCTCCTTCTTTTGGGATCTGATCCTTCTATAATTCCTATTTCATATCAACAAAAGCTACATTTGCATCCTTCTCTTAAAGTGGGTGTCTGGTTTCTTTTCAAGTATTTTACTCTAATCAGGATCTATGGTTTTGAAGATCAACCATATAAGTTTCCTATTTATATTCCTCCCAGGTTGTTTTCACTGGAATTTTGCAGAAAAGGATTAATCATCGATCACTTACACTTTATTTCAAAATGTAAAAAGGCTTATTTTTCCTTGCTTGTAGAGTTCTATTATTTTCTCATCAAAAGAAGATCAACCCCTGATTTCATAGAGAAGTTGTTGGATTCTTATTATTTGAAAAATGATGTATCATGGAAATATGTTCCTTATCATATTATATCTGAATAATGCAAAAACATTGGAATTGTCTCTTATCAACATTCTCCTCATCTTTCTATTGAAATAATTGCTAATAAAAATACTTGGCAAGAAGTGAAGGATATTTTGATTATGCATAACTCAACCCGTCAGATAAAAATGGAAGTTGAACTGTAAGTAAAGGAAATAGTAGTTGTTGAAGCAAAATATTCCTCTACTGATCTTGATTATTTGATTATTAAGAAAAAAACAATCAACAAATTTATCAATGAAGGAATTTGAGATGAATGACTTGGAGCAAAGAGTGACTAAACAAAGGAAATTATCGGATTCCATTAACGAAGAAAAAATAGAAACAACAGAAGATATATCTGAGCAACTTACATCTATCCTTGAAGAATTGGAAAAGAAGAAATCAGAAAGACCTCTAGTCATAGTTTCATCCAGCTTTCCCGCGAAGGATGAAAATGATTTATCTTTAGTCGTCAGAGATCATACTATATCAAAGAGTCCAAAATTATTAGGGCCCATATTTATAGCTTCAACCGATATAAAAAAAATAAATCCAATCTTCTAATGATGCATCTTGAACTAGGTAAAGACATGTGAATAGTTGAATATAAAAATACTTCAGTAGGAGTGGATTTGTTTCAAGTTAATGATGTTGGTTTAATTGAATGACACAAACACACTGGTGATATGGTAGCGTGTATAATGATTTAATAATCAGTAAATGTTAGAAAAATACATAATGTTGTGGTAAAGCTATCTCAACAACTGAGCAATGAAAATACCATTAATAGAATCAAGGAAAATAGGGTTAAAGAACTGGAAGGACAAATTGATTTTATAACTAATGGAAATAAGGCTACTTCAAGATTTAAATCTATCCTTGATGAAAAATAAAGAGAGATTAAAAACTTAAAAGGCTAAATAGAAGACTCCCCCCTTTCAGTTGACAGAATCAAAATAATTGATTGAGGCCTATCAAACAAAGGATAAGGCCATTTCAGAAAATGTTATTCTCAAAGAAAATTTGATATCCCTCAACAAAGTGATTTTTGGATTAAAATTAGAAAAAAAAAATATTTCCAATAAAGTTTCTGAGAAAGAAAGAAGGGAAAATCAAATTCATGATTCTTAAACAACATCTTCTATGGTTGTCTCAAATTCAACAACATGACCATTAGAGAGCATTCAGCTAAAAGAAAAACAGATTATTGAACTTGAAGAGCAATTAGAAAGAATGACTCAAAGAATCAATGCTCTTATGAAAGATAAAGAAAGCTTGAATAAATTGATTGAAGATACATTGGAACAAACCGCTGGTACACAAAACCTTATCCAAGACAGCCAAATATTATGGGATCAAATTATTCAAGTTATGGGACATTTCAAAATTCATTTGGAAATACATCAATGTTGTGAAACAATTACTATTAAAAATGCACAACTAGTTATTAACAATCTTTTGTCTGAAATGGAAAAGAAGGTACCCCATGCAGAAAGAATAATTGAATTCATTGGTTCTATGTTTGATCAAGATTGAAATATTCAGGAGTCACAGACATGACAAATTCTTTTATGAAGGTTAGAAATGTTATAAATAAAGGTGAATTACTTTGAGTATTAGTTAAGAAGATTGAAGAAGTGCGTCAAGTCATAATTGAATTCGAAATACAATTCCGAAAGATTAGGAAAGTTGGCCTTCCATTTCCCTGGACAACATATCCATGGATTCAATCAAAAGAAGCATATATTCAAATGTTGATTTCTTTCAGAGATAACACACAATTTGATGTTGATGAAAATGAAGTTTTCTCTGGGAAAACTATCGTTATTTCTTTGAAAAATGATTTTACAATTTTAACAATGCTTAATGATATACTAATAAATCAGCATGCTAGTACTTATATCTTATCTATAGAGCTTGAAGTTTTGTATAGGAAAATGATGAGACAACATGTTCCTACTAATGCTAAATGGAATGAGATGCTAAGGTTTAAACTAGTCCCAATGAATATTTGATAGGAAATGATTACTCAAACAGAGGATGAAAGAGACTTAACCAAAATATCTTTTGATTACATTGAAAGAAATCATAGAGAGTCATCAAGTACATCACTCAAAGGGAATAAGATAACTTTCAAGGAACCAACAACTGGAAATTCCCCTTCGACAAAGAAAATTCAAGTTGGTGTGAAGATGAGAATAAAAAAAATAGTTTATTTTAATTTGTTTTACTTTTAAGGAAGTTATTTCAAGAAAGTTATTTTACAGTTATGAAAAAGAACTATAAAAATATTTTTTGAGGGCCCTCTAAGGGTCAACATTTGTAGAAAGACATACACTGCTTTCTGTGAATTCGCTACAATAAGATGATGATGATGATTTTAGAATTCCAATAGTGTCTATGTTTGATTTTAAATGAGATTTTATTATCTATTATGTTAATGTTGTGTCGTGTTCTTTTTATTTATGTATATGTGTTTTGTCTCCATACATCAATGCTTTACAACTTGAATTATATTCAATGAGTTGAATTGATCCTCATTGAAATTATTCATTATAGAAAGGTTTTGATTTATCATATAGGGTTAAATTGGATATTATATTTCTATTTAGATATGTGAATGATATTGTTAAGAACCTAAGAGATCTAGAAATATACTCACCACAAATACTGAATACACAATAGATCCACATAGCAAGATAGAAGAAACCACATTTTATTATTACCAAACCCTTGAGGTAGGGAAACACCATACAATGGATCCTCTCATGTTCACTTGCCTCTTCGAGGGGGCATCCTCCTAATGATCTTCAGCTCCAAATACAATACTTCTCTTCATATCCCATTACATTGCTTGAACCCCTTTATATAGTGCTACCATCACCTAAGAACATTCTAGAGGAAGAATCTTCTAGAAGTAGAAC
>JZKD02S1601834.1:0-14007 GCA_000966675.3 Picea glauca | reverse complement strand
AACACTCAGGGAGTTGGTGCTTCCTTCTAGTCGGTGCTAGAGAAACCAGAGAGTTGGTGCTCTCAACAAGTTGGAGCTTGTAAAACAGAGGTAGTATCCTCACTTTGAGTTGGTGGTCAAACATAGATGATGTACATAACTTAAAAGACTGCCTATCATTTCAAAGAATAAGAGGTTTTCTCCCTTTATGGGTTTCCTCGTGAAAATATGTTTCTGTGTATATCTTATGTGTGATTGATGCTCATTATTTATGTTGTTCATATTATGTCTAATATTGATGGTCACTTGATGAAATATTAAAAATGGCTTAATAGACTTAATATTGTTTAAGCACAGTAACAACTAATTCACCCCCCCCTCTCAATTGTCTTAGTAATTTCAATATTAGGCCAAGGTCTTTCATATCAAATTCTATAGCGAGATTCTTCTTACATTCAATGATGAACTTTTCTTCTCCAGTCAAGAATAATTCATCTACATACAACAACAATATAACCAACTCATCATTCATAACCTTGAAGTAGAGGTTAGAATTAGCTTTACTCTTGGTAAATCCCAAGCTCGTCAGAAAACTGTCTATCCTTCCATACCAAGCTCTAGGATGTTGCTTCAATCCATACAGAGCCTTTTTCAACTTGAAGACATGAGTCTTCTTGTCTTCAACTTCAAATCCTTGAGGTTGTTCTATATGCACTTCTTCTTCAATGACACCATTTAGAAAGGTTGTATTTACATCCATCTAGTGTAACTTCCACTTCATCTTAGCTATAAGGGCTATGATGGTTCTGATTGAAATTTATTTGGATATAGGAGAAAATGTCTCTTCATAGTCAATGCCTTCCTTTTGAGAAAATCCACGAGCGACAAAACTTTCTTTATATTTCTCAATACTTCCATCAACATTATGTTTTATTTTGAAAATCCATTTGGAAGATACCACATCCTTGCTCTTCGGTCTGGGAACAATTTCCCATACATCATTATTTATTATGGATTGGTATTCTTCTGCCATGGCATTTTCCCATTATTTCTTTTGAATGGATTCTTCAAAGCAGGTAGGCTCCTTCTCTAAGAGATCACACATCAAATCCATATAACTGGAGAATGTCTTAGGTCTCTTCACTTGTCTCATGGTTCCTTCAGGGACACCATTCTTCTCTCCATATTGAATAAGTTCCCTTGCCCAAGATGGATTTATCTTATCGGAGATCGTCATCTAGGGAGGTTCTTAAAATTATACTGTCATGATCTTTTAGAATTTCCTCATCAGGGGAAGCTATGATTTCCCTCACTAGTTCTGCAACTCTGGGAGCTACATGTTCCTCTTCATATACTTCTTCAAGATGGCATCTTCTTGATTTCTTGAGAGCTGCATATTCATCAAAGGTTACATCCCTGCTGATATCAATATGATGGTAACCTGTTATATAAACTTTGAATGCCTTGGAGACCTCACAGTATCCAACAAATATTCCCTTCTTTCCTGAAGGGTCCAACTTGTTTCTCTTCTCTTTTGAAACATGTACAAATACTGGGAAACCAAATATTTTGAGATGGATTACTTCTATCTTATTTCCGGAGAACATCTCTTCAGGGGTCTTGAACCCAATTACACTATGGGACAATCGGTTTTGTACATATACTGTTGTTTTTGTTGCTTCTACCCATAAGCACATTGGAAGATCTTGATCATGGATCATGGTCTTCACTAATTCCATTATAGTTCTGTTCTTTCTTTCTGATACACCATTTTGTTGAGGATTGTAGGGAGTGGTGAGCTCCATCTTGATCCCGAGATCTTTGCAAAATTTTACAAATTCTTTTGAGGTGTATTCTCCTCCATTATCTGACCTGAGTATATTGATATTTCTTTTAGAAAGATTCTCTATCAAGGATTTGAATTCCTTGAATTTACTGAACACTTCATCTTTTGATTTCAAAAAGTAAACCTAGGTTTTACAAGAATAGTCATCAATAAAAGATACATAGTATACATATCCAATGATGGAGGATGATGGCATTGGGCCACACACATCTGAGTGAATGAGTTCTAATACTTCTTTTTCTTTACTGTCTCTCTTCGGAAAAGGGTTCTTGATGTTCTTCCCTTGTGCACATCCATTGCACACACCTTCATGGTCAACCTTGAGTTCAGGTAGACCTGTGACTACCTTGGTTACATACGGTAATGCCTTGTAGTTGATGTGGGCTAATATTCTATGCCAAAGTTCACATGGATTCTCAATGGCATGGGTCATGGCTGCTTCTGAGTGACCCTTTATCTTATATAAGCCACCTTCTTCTTTTCCAATAATGATTGCTTCTTTCATGGTTTTTCCTTTAGCCCACATAAGAACTTCTCCATCTATAAAGATAACTCTGAAGCCTTTCTTTTCTAAATCTGATATGGAGAGTAGGTTCTTTTTCAAACCTGGTACATAGAGTACATCCTTCATCTTCATTGGAGTCCCTGAATTAAGCTTGTAGTTTGATTCTCCTACTCCCTTGATATGGTATTTATAATCATCTCCAAGTGTAACTTTCTGAGAAAACTTATTTTCTGAAAGACAAGAGAGAATGTCTCTTTGACCTGTCATGTGCTTGGAAGCACCACTATCAATGAGCCAAGTGTCCTCTCTAGGTGATACTGATCCTGAGAGGGCCGATATTAAGACATAGTCTTCAATTCGTTCTTTTATCATCTTTGTGGGTGGCTCTTCATCTTCAATTGTATGGGCATGATGCTTCTTGTTTTTCCTCTTGTATTATTCTCGTCTAGCTGGACAATGTCTTGCAATATGTCCCATATTATCATAATGGTAGCATTGGTAAGATGATAAATCTCTTTCTTTTCTTTGTCCTTTCTTCTGGAATCTCCTTGGTTGAGATTATTTATGTATGAATTTTTTGGGGGGTTGAGACTCTTTATGAGTTTCTTTGTGTAAGTAAGACTTCTTTCTTCCTCCTTTAGTGTGAGTAGCTAGGGATTTATCTTCATCTCTTGATAGTAAAGATTCTCGGTTAGCTACTCTTGATTCTTCTTGAATACATTCTTCCCAAAGACTGTCAAATTTTAGTTTCTCCTTTCTATCAAAAATAGTTTGGATGAATGCATCCCAAGGTCTTGTGACACCATTAAGGGACATCATTGTGAGTTCATATTCGTCTATAGTATCTCCAATTTCTTCTAGTTGTTCTTTGAATTGTGATATTTTGGAGAAATATTCCTGGATCGCTTCTCCTTTCTGCATCCTTGTATTCTTGAGTTGAGTTCTTAGATTCATCTTCCGATTTATGATCTGCCCTTCATATAACCTGGTTAGGGCATCAAACATTTATTTTGGAGTCTTCTTTGAAGACACTTGATTAATCAAGTGATCTTTGATAGAATCTACAATGATTCTTTTATCCTTAATTGTGTCCTTTTGATGATTTCCTTTATCTGCAACATCGACGGGTTCTAGTACTTATTCTTTAACAAATATTGCTAGGTAATTCTCTTCAAGAATGAGTCCAATCCTATACTTCCAAGCACAAAAGTTTTCCACACCTTCTATCTTGTCAACAAGATTAGCGCCTGCAGACATCTTTTACCTGGAGCTAGGAAAATGACCAAAAAATGAAAATGCTCATATTTGAATTTTGAACTTACCAAGAGGTGCGCTTGGATGAGGCGAGTAGCCTGGTGTGGTTAGATTTTAGAAAATCCAACTTTTACCCCCTTCAAATTTGATCAATGGATTTCTAGACTGGTGCTTCTGGTTTTTTGGTACTTCTAGTTTTCTGGTACTTCTGGTGCTCTGGTACTTCTGGTTTTTTGGTACTTCTAGTACTTTGTGATAACTATGGTTTCACTTTCCAGGGAATCTAGCCATTGAAAAGGTGCACTGAATATGCCAAAGTGTTCCTTGAGGTAGGGTGCACTTTTCTAGATGGATTTGGGGCTAAAATTCATCTTCAATAAAAAGCCCTAATTTGCATGTATGACAACCGTGACATTTTTCTTCTTCTTGTGAAAGATGCTCTCTTCATCTTAGCTATGATACCATGTTAATTTTTAAGCTATTATTAGGTTTATTTTATATTCACTAGATAACCATAGCATAGATAGGATCACTGAGAAATACACAATCACAAGAGACACATCATTTATCTTGGGAAACCCTCATGGGGGAGAAAACCCAGAAAAAAATTCCTTAATATAGATAGCCAATACAATGCCAAGAGAATAAACCAAACAATATAGAAAGTCATCTCCAAATTATGCGCCTCTCTCTCTCTTCCTTCTTCTCCAACAACAACTCCAAACTTGCACTCTGATGAACAAGTGAGTGAGTGAACAAATGAGGTGTTGGCCTCTCTTATTTATACAATTTGGCAGGTGATGAACTGAGGTGTCTTTTCAATGGCAAGGCCGACTTCTCATTATCGGTGGTTATAACCACTTTAATATATTCTGGGGGCCGACTTCTCATTTATATTATTACAATTAGGGTTTGACCAATCCAAAAAAGGGGATTTGGTCATTTACAATACCCAACATGATCAATCCACAAAAGGGGATTGATCTAATGAATAATACATCAATAATAAATGGAATGCTCTTTGCAATTACAATATTTCAACATAATCCTCCTCTCTGGAGCTCCTATTTGGAAATGGACATTACAGTCCCCCCTTCTCGAATTTGCTTGTCCTCAAGAAATACCAATTCAGGGTGCCACAACACCTGCTCACTCTCCCAAGTAAATTCCTCTACTGGAAGCCCTCTCCATTTGATGAAACACTCTCTGATGACCCTACTCATCAGTTTCTTCTCCCAGAACTCCAATACCTCCTCCGAAACTAACTCCAACTGTCCCTTCTCATCCAATGGGGGGAGATCCTATGATGTGTTAATGAATTGTCCCACTGCATTTTTGAGGCAAGATACATGGAACACGTTATAAATCTTGCTCCCATATGGAAGCTCTAGCTCATAAGAAATCTCGCCTACTCGACGCATGATCCTGTAAGGGCCATAAAATATGGGCTTGAGATTTTCTGCCCCACTCTTCTTTAGAGATGAATGTCTGTAAGGTTGGAGTCTCAAGAAAACCAGATCCCCAACCTCAAAGTTGCGCTCTATCCTATGCATGTCCACACTCATCTTCTGCTGATTTTTTGTCGTATGCAGGTTCTCTTTCAACAACTTGAGAATATCCTAAATCTGTGTGATTCAATCCTTGGCCTTGGGAGCTCTGCTCTCCCCGAAAACCAAGTCTACCAAAGTGGGAGCATCATATCCATACAATGCTTGGAAGGGTGTCATACCGATGGACATGTGGAAAGTGGTGTTGTAGCAATGCTCTCCTAAATGTAGCCACTTGACCCATGTTCTCTGCTTTCCACCTACATAGTTCCTCAAATACCCTTCAATACACTTGTTGATGATCTCGGTCTGCCCATATGTTTGAGGATGATAGCTAGTGTTGGGTGTCAACTCTGTCCCCACCAATCTAAACAAATCCCTCTAGAATGTCCCAATAAAACGACAATCCCTGTCACTGATGATGTTCCTCGACAACCCATGAAGTCTGAAGACCTCCTTGAAGAATAACTAGGCTACCTGAAATGTGTTGTACTCTATTGGTATGGAATAGAAGTGAGAAAACTTGTTCAATTTTTCGACCACTACATAGATACAGTCCTTACCCTGGACCTTGGGTAGGCTTGTGATGAAGTCCATCGATATACTTTCCCATTTCTGCTTTGGAATGGGAAGTGGATGAAGTAGCCATACTGGAAGAGTATTCTTTGACTTGTTCTACTGCAAGTCACACACTCACTGATGCGTCTCATAACATCCTATTTGAGGCCCTTCCATGAGAACCTCTCCCTGATTTTTCTGTAGGTTTTGAAAAACCCTTGATGGCCTACTAGTGGTGAATCATGAATTGTTGTGAGGAAATTCTTCTTGAACCTCAAGTATGGCACTAAGTAGACTCTGTCCTTGTAGAATATGACATCTTCAATTACCCTATACCTTTGATCCTATATCTTCCCATCCATAAACTCACAGGCAAACTTGTTCTTGGAATATTCCACTAACAAGTGGGATTTCCAATCTGCTGAAATCTCCATCAAATAACATGTTGTAGGTATCCTCAATAGTGCATCTTCCACAATGTTATTCTTCCACTTGACATACTCTATGTTGAATTTGAATGCATGTACCTTCGTCACCCATTTATGCTGGTGCTCACTAAGGTCCTTCTACTCAAGGAAATACTTCAAGCTGTTGTAATCTTTTTTTACCATGAATTTGCTACCCACCATATATTGTCTGAATTTGGTCAAGGCATGTATTATTTCCAACATTTCCTTTTCATAAATGGATTAAAAACTCTCGGGTTGACTGATATTCCTTCTCTCAAATACAATAGGGTGTCCTACCATCATCAAAACTGCCCCAATACCCTCACCAAATGTGTCACACTCTAGTACAAATGGAAAAGTGAAGTCTGGTAATGCTAACACTGGACAAGTTCCCATGACTTCCTTCATGTGATCAAAGGATTTATGTGACTCATTGGTCTATATGAAAGCCCCATGCTTGGTAAGATCCGTTAGTGGTGATCCAAGCTGAGAAAGACCCTGGAAAAATCTCATGTAATAACTGCACATCTTGAAGAAGCTCCTCAACTCCATCATGTTCATGGGCATTAGGAAATCCAGAATGGCCCTGATCTTCTCTTGGTTTACATGTACTCCTTGTGCACTAATGATGTGTCCCAAGTAAAGTAGCTATGTCATACCGAACTCACACTTGGACTCTTTGGCATATAGTGATTGCGCCTCCATGATGCTCAATACCTCATCCAAGTGCCTCATATGCTCCTTCCATGTCTTGTTGTAGAACAAGATGTCATCGAAGAAAACCAAGACCGATTTCCTCAACTGATCTCTGAAGATGTGGTTCATGCAAGACTGAAATGTAGTTGGTGTGTTGTTTAGCCCAAATGGCATAACCAGGAACTTGAAATGTCCAAAGTGACACTGAAATGTTGTCTTCTCTATGTTCTTCTCTCAAATGTTGATATGATGATACCCAGAGCATAGATCAATATTCGAGAAGAAAAATTCCCTATGAAGTTCATCCATCAACTCATCAATGTGAGGGATAGGATATAGGTTCTTGATGGTTTTCTTGTTCAAGGCCTGATTCAATGCACATCCTCATGGTACCATCCTTCTTCAGAACTAAGACAATTGAAGAAGCAAATGAACTATTGCTAGCTCTGATGTGTCCCATCGCTATAAATTCCTTAATTTCTTTCTCTGTCTCATCCTTGAACCTCCTAGGATGACGATAAGGTGGGGTGATCATAGGTTTTCCCCCCTCCTCTAACTCAATGGTGTGTTTAAACCCCCTATCAAGTGGTCTCCCTAGTGGAATCAACCCAAAAACCTATTGATGTCATCCCAACAAGTTCCTAATCTCTGTATGATACTTTTTTCGATCCTATGAATCATTCCATGTAGTGATCAAGCACTCTGAGACACATTATACCTCCCCGTGTCTGAATATCCTCTCCATCCTATTGGCTGAAACTATCCTTGGTTCTCCTGTTGACATGCCCCTTAGAATAACCCTCTTCTCATCATTGTCTCTGAACCCCATCTCCAAGGTTTGGTAATTGGTGGTGATTTTTCCCAAGGTGTTCATGCACTGGACTCTCAATACCACATATGTGTTAGATAGGTCAACCACATAAAATGTGTCTCTCACTGTGTAGTTTCCTATATTTAGCTCCAAGTTCAGAACTCTGTCTAGACACTCCACTATATGGCCATCTGCTACTGCAACATCAAACCCCTCAAAATCCTCTGTCTAAAGTCCTCATCTTGATACCAATGAAGAATTAATTAATTTGTGGGTGGCCCCACCATATATCAGGGCGATTTCCCATTTTCTCTGAATAGTCCCTCTGATCCAGAGGGTATCATACCTGGGAACACCAGAAAGGGTTGCTATGACTCCTCCCTTTGCTGGTTTTTGTCTGTTATCCTGCTCAGGAGGCTATGGAACTACCAATGGGTGGGCCCCTATTGGTGTTAGTGGTCTATGGGGAGGTTGCTCCTTTGTCTGTGCTGACTTCTCCTATGAGATAGTGGATCCACTATCATGCTCCTCCACCTCACTGTCCATAGTGTCTACTGCCACCTCAATATAATGAATCTCTCCCTTGGCCATGCACCTGTGGCCTAGGACCCAAGGGTCTCTACAGTTGAAGAAAATATTCTTCCTCATAAGATCTCGCCTCGTCTCATCATCCAAATTCTCCTATCCCTTCCATTCTCTCTAGAATGGATTTCTGTCTTGGTCCTNTTCGTCTATAGTATCTCCAATTTCTTCTAGTTGTTCTTTGAATTGTGATATTTTGGAGAAATATTCCTGGATCGCTTCTCCTTTCTGCATCCTTGTATTCTTGAGTTGAGTTCTTAGATTCATCTTCCGATTTATGATCTGCCCTTCATATAACCTGGTTAGGGCATCAAACATTTATTTTGGAGTCTTCTTTGAAGACACTTGATTAATCAAGTGATCTTTGATAGAATCTACAATGATTCTTTTATCCTTAATTGTGTCCTTTTGATGATTTCCTTTATCTGCAACATCGACGGGTTCTAGTACTTATTCTTTAACAAATATTGCTAGGTAATTCTCTTCAAGAATGAGTCCAATCCTATACTTCCAAGCACAAAAGTTTTCCACACCTTCTATCTTGTCAACAAGATTAGCGCCTGCAGACATCTTTTACCTGGAGCTAGGAAAATGACCAAAAAATGAAAATGCTCATATTTGAATTTTGAACTTACCAAGAGGTGCGCTTGGATGAGGCGAGTAGCCTGGTGTGGTTAGATTTTAGAAAATCCAACTTTTACCCCCTTCAAATTTGATCAATGGATTTCTAGACTGGTGCTTCTGGTTTTTTGGTACTTCTAGTTTTCTGGTACTTCTGGTGCTCTGGTACTTCTGGTTTTTTGGTACTTCTAGTACTTTGTGATAACTATGGTTTCACTTTCCAGGGAATCTAGCCATTGAAAAGGTGCACTGAATATGCCAAAGTGTTCCTTGAGGTAGGGTGCACTTTTCTAGATGGATTTGGGGCTAAAATTCATCTTCAATAAAAAGCCCTAATTTGCATGTATGACAACCGTGACATTTTTCTTCTTCTTGTGAAAGATGCTCTCTTCATCTTAGCTATGATACCATGTTAATTTTTAAGCTATTATTAGGTTTATTTTATATTCACTAGATAACCATAGCATAGATAGGATCACTGAGAAATACACAATCACAAGAGACACATCATTTATCTTGGGAAACCCTCATGGGGGAGAAAACCCAGAAAAAAATTCCTTAATATAGATAGCCAATACAATGCCAAGAGAATAAACCAAACAATATAGAAAGTCATCTCCAAATTATGCGCCTCTCTCTCTCTTCCTTCTTCTCCAACAACAACTCCAAACTTGCACTCTGATGAACAAGTGAGTGAGTGAACAAATGAGGTGTTGGCCTCTCTTATTTATACAATTTGGCAGGTGATGAACTGAGGTGTCTTTTCAATGGCAAGGCCGACTTCTCATTATCGGTGGTTATAACCACTTTAATATATTCTGGGGGCCGACTTCTCATTTATATTATTACAATTAGGGTTTGACCAATCCAAAAAAGGGGATTTGGTCATTTACAATACCCAACATGATCAATCCACAAAAGGGGATTGATCTAATGAATAATACATCAATAATAAATGGAATGCTCTTTGCAATTACAATATTTCAACATAATCCTCCTCTCTGGAGCTCCTATTTGGAAATGGACATTACAGTCCCCCCTTCTCGAATTTGCTTGTCCTCAAGAAATACCAATTCAGGGTGCCACAACACCTGCTCACTCTCCCAAGTAAATTCCTCTACTGGAAGCCCTCTCCATTTGATGAAACACTCTCTGATGACCCTACTCATCAGTTTCTTCTCCCAGAACTCCAATACCTCCTCCGAAACTAACTCCAACTGTCCCTTCTCATCCAATGGGGGGAGATCCTATGATGTGTTAATGAATTGTCCCACTGCATTTTTGAGGCAAGATACATGGAACACGTTATAAATCTTGCTCCCATATGGAAGCTCTAGCTCATAAGAAATCTCGCCTACTCGACGCATGATCCTGTAAGGGCCATAAAATATGGGCTTGAGATTTTCTGCCCCACTCTTCTTTAGAGATGAATGTCTGTAAGGTTGGAGTCTCAAGAAAACCAGATCCCCAACCTCAAAGTTGCGCTCTATCCTATGCATGTCCACACTCATCTTCTGCTGATTTTTTGTCGTATGCAGGTTCTCTTTCAACAACTTGAGAATATCCTAAATCTGTGTGATTCAATCCTTGGCCTTGGGAGCTCTGCTCTCCCCGAAAACCAAGTCTACCAAAGTGGGAGCATCATATCCATACAATGCTTGGAAGGGTGTCATACCGATGGACATGTGGAAAGTGGTGTTGTAGCAATGCTCTCCTAAATGTAGCCACTTGACCCATGTTCTCTGCTTTCCACCTACATAGTTCCTCAAATACCCTTCAATACACTTGTTGATGATCTCGGTCTACCCATATGTTTGATGATGATAGCTAGTGTTGGGTGTCAACTCTGTCCCCACCAATCTAAACAACTCCCTCTAGAATGTCCCAATAAACCGACAGTCCCTGTCACTGATGATGTTCCTCGACAACTCATGAAGTCTGAAGACCTCCCTAAAGAATAACTAGGCTAACTAAAATGTGTTGTACTCTATTGGTATGGAATATAAGTGAGAAAACTTGTTAAATTTGTCGACCACTACATATATACAGTCCTTACCCTGGACCTTGGGTAGGCCTGTGATGAAGTCCATCGATATACTTTCCCATTTCTTCTCTGGAATGGGAAGTGGCTGAAGTAGCCATACTAGAAGAGTATTCTTTGAATTGTTCTGCTGGAAAGTCACACACTCACTGATGTGTCTCATAACATCCTATTTGAGGCCCTTCCATGAGAACCTCTCCCTGATTTGTCTGTAGGTTTTGAAAAACCCTTGATGGCCTGCTAGTGGTGAATCATGAACTGTTGTGAGGAAATTCTTCTTGAACCTCGAGCATGGCACTAAGTAGACTATGTCCTTGTAGAATATGACATCTTCAATGACCCTATACCTTTGATCCTGTATCTTCCCATCCATAAACTCACAAGCAAACTTGTTCTTGGAGTATTCCACTAACAAGTGGGATTTCCAATCTCCTGAAATCTCCATCAAAGAACATGTTGTAGGTATCCTCAATAGTGCATTGTCCACAATGTTATTCTTCCCCTTGACATACTCTATGTCGAATTCAAATTCCTGTACCTTCGTCACCTATTTATGCTGGTGCTCACTGAGGTCCTTCTACTCAAGGAAATACTTCAAGCTGTTGTGATCTTTTTTTACCATGAATTTGCTACCCACCATATATTGTCTGAATTTGGTCAAGGCATGTATTATTTCCAACATTTCCTTTTCATAAATGGATTAAAAACTCTCGGATTGTATGAGATTCCTTCTCTCAAATACAATGGGGTGTCATACCCGCATCAAAACTGCCCCAATACCCTCACAAAATGTGTCTCACTCTAGTACAAATGGAAAAGTGAAGTCTGGTAATGCCAACAATGGACAAGTTCCCATGACTTCCTTCATGTGATCAAAGGATTTATGTGACTCATCGGTCTATATGAAAACCCCATGCTTGGTAAGATATGTTAGTGGTGATCCAAGTTGAGAAAGACCCCAGAAAAATAGCCTGTAATAACTGCACATATTGAAGAAGCTCCTCAACTCCGTCATGCTCCTGGGCATTGGAAAATCTAGAATGGCCCTGATCTTCTATTGGTTTACATGTACTCCTTGTGCACTAATGATGTGGCCCAAGTAAAGTAGCTATGTCATACCGAACTCACACTTGGACTCTTTGGTGTATAGTGATTGCGCCTCCATGATGCTCAATACCTCATCCAAGTGCCTCATATGCTCCTTCCATGTCTTGTTGTAGACCAAGATGTCGTCAAAGAAAACCAAGATCAATTTCCTCAACTGATCTCTGAAGATGTGGTTCATGCAAGACTGAAATGTAGTTGGTGCGTTGTTTAGCCCAAATGGCATAACCAGGAACTTGAAATGTCCAAAGTGACACTGAAATGTTGTCTTCTCTATGTTCTTCTCTCGAATGTTGATATGATGATACCCAGAGCGTAGATCAATATTCGAGAAGAAAACTTCCCCATGAAGTTCATCCATCAACTCATCAATGCGAGGGATAGGATATAGGTTCTTGATGGTTTTCTTGTTCAAGGCCCGATAATCAATGCACATCCTCATGGTACCATCCTTCTTCAGAACTAAGACAATTGAAGAAGAGAGCGAACTGTTTCTAGCTCTGATGTGTCCCATCGCTAGAAATTCCTTAATTTATTTCTTTGTCTCATCCTTGAACCTCCTAGGATGACGATAAGGTGGGGTGATCATAGGTTTTCCCCCCTCCTCTAACTCAATGGTGTGTTCAAACCCCTTGTCAAGTGGTCTCCCTAGTGGAATCGACCCAAAAAACTGTTGATGTCGTCCCAACAAGTTCCTAATCTCTGTATGATACTTTTTCCGATCCTATGAATCATTCCATGTAGTGATCAAGCACTCCACGACACATGATAACTCCCCATGTCTGAATATCCTCTCCATCCTCTTGACACGCCCCTTAGAATAACCCTCTTCTCATCACTGTCTCTGAACCCTATCTCCAAGGTTTGGTAATTGGTGGTGATTTTTTCCAAGGTGTTCATGCACTGGACTCCCAATACCACATATGTGTTAGATAGGTCAACCACATAAAATGTGTCTCTCACTATGTAGTTTCCTAAATTTAGCTCCAAGTTCAGAACTCTGTCTAGACACTCCACTATATGTCCATCTGCTACTGCAACATCAAACCCCTCAAACTCCTCTGTCTAAAGTCCCCGTCTTGATACCAATGAAGCATTAATGAATTTGTGGGTGGCCCCACCATATATCAGGGCGATTTCCCATTTTCTATGAATAGTCCCTCTTATCCAGAGGGTATCATACCTGGGAACACCAGAAAGGGTCGCTATGACTCCTCCCTTTGTTGGTTTTCGTCTGTTATCCTGCTCAGGAGGCTATGGAACTACCAGTGGGTGGGCCCCTATTGCTGTTAGTGGTCTACGGGGAGGCTGCTCCTCTGTCTGTGCTGACTTCTCCTATGAGCTAGTGGATCCACTATCATGCTCCTCCACCTCACTGTCCATAGTGTCTACTGCCACCTCAATTTAATGAACCTCTCCCTTGGCCATGCACCTGTGGCCTAGGACCCAAGGGTCTCTACAGTTGAAGAAAATATTCTTCTTCATAAGATCTCGCCTCGTCTCATCATCCAAATTATGCTATCCCTTCCATTCTCTCTGGAATGGCTTTCTGTCTCGGTCCTTATGTGGTACGAAGGGTTTGGAAAAGGGTTTAGTCTTTGGCAATGAGTCTACCAAATCTCGAGTGCGTAATATGGCATCCCGCAATGTGTGAGGCATGTATTCCTTCACCCATCCTCTCAAGGGATATGTGAGTCCCTCTGTGAATAACATGATCAACCTGGGCTCTGATATATCTGTCACTACAACTGCTACCCGTTGAAACTCTGTGATGAATGCCTCTGCTGTGCTAGTTTGTCTCAACTGGGCTAGATCCTTAAAGTGGATCTCGGGAACCCTATAGGAGGTGATGTGATTGTGACCCAACACCACCAATCCATGATGCCACCACTCATGTGCCTCACTCTCCAAATGTAGGGTAGAGAAATTGATGGCCTCTGTCTCAATCATTTGGTTGAGCTTGTAGTATGTGTATAGATTTTGTACCCAAGCTCTGGCAGTGCATTTGGATGAT
>JZKD02S1601823.1:149696-177208 GCA_000966675.3 Picea glauca | reverse complement strand
GCCCTCGGGGATAGCGGCGAACAAGATCTCGGCCGGAGTAGGTGCTTTGTGTGAGTGCTGACAAGCGTGCAAGTTTCTCTTTGCACAAGGGCCAAATGCCTTTAGGCGCTAGGTCTGTTCACCTTGAGGTTCTAGTCTTTGTTCGTCTAGGCCGTGATGTCGGGATGGGGATGTTGTCCCTTAGCTTGTAGGCGTGGTCATGTTTGCGTCGGAAGGGTAGTCGTCCTCCTTGTTATTGCACATGTTTTGCCAGTTGTCTTGAGCCGGTGTGTGGTGTCATAGTAACATGTTTCCTAGACTGCGTGCTAGTGTTCATTGTCAGTGGTGTGATTAAATTGTTGTCGTCATCGCCTTCTTGCCTCTTAACTCCCAAAAAAATTATTTTTAATCTAGATGTATGTGTAGCTTGAGTATCTTTGTATTCAATTATTTTGGGATCTTATGATATAGTAATAGGTATGGATTGGTTAGAGAGTCATGAAGTAGTATTAGACTATAAGAATAAGAAGATTTATTTTGTAGATGACGTAGTTCATAAAGGAATTTTAGTTGGTGATGCAAGGGTATTTTTCCTCCTATTGATTATATCAGGGATTTTATGCTTCTAATTTCTAAAGGGACTCAATCAACAATACTACAAGTCCTGCATTCAGTTTATAACTACAACCAAAATAATTTGGTTTTCCATTCCATTCAAAGAGAAAAATTAGATTGAGGTAAAATGATACCTACAGGCCATGTTCCTTCATGCATGGCCATACTCTCATTTAAGGGATATTTAAAACTACTACCACATTTTCTTTGTCTCTTTTACAAGATCAAAAAACAGAGCTTTGCCCCTAAATTTGAAGTAAGTAGTCCACATGCATAACAAAACTCACTTAATATCAAGCCCTCAACCTCAAATCCGACCTCAATTTCGACCTCATATGGGTATTGACATGTCCCGAATGCAAAAAAAAATTAACATGTTATCTTTCTATATTCTGAGTAAACTCGTTGGCTGAGTTTTGGCCTTCATTCTAAAATGGATAAACCCACTGACAGAGTTTCAACCTTCCTTTTCTCACACACATTGATCATCCAACTAGTCCAAAGTGTAGTAACAATGAAATGAAGGTAAATACCAAGAGACAAAAACATAAAATTGAATACACAACATAGTTTACAGAAAAATTGGAAACATCCACAATCTTGTTTGAAAACCCCTCATTCCATGCCAAAAAAAACAATGCTTACAACCTATCTTATACACAATGAGGAAGGTGACTCGAACCCAATAGATCTGTTGATATCTTCCATTATTAGAGAAATCAAAACCAATTCCTAGGCTTACTCTAACACCCCTAAGTACATGCTCAAATATGCTAAAACAAGTAAATTTTATTTGTTGGATTATTATGTCATATGGAGGAGGTTATGAATGCACAAGGAGTTTAGACAAGTTCCTCCACACATGTATGAACCAAAAAAATACCCCTACCTATGAAAAAGAAAGAAATAAGACATGTATCACTAGTGATGCACCTACATCAAACTACCAAGGAACAAAAGACGTCCTCATGGGCTCATGTCCATGAGTTCTTCAATATTTCTACCAAGATTGGATATGGATGAAGTTTTCATCTATGTAGCACCTTCAAGCGGATGATCTTTCCACTTGACTAAATATTGAATATTCTCCTTGTCCCTAGTCTTCTTCACCACCTTCTTGTCTATGATTGATTCAATTTCCTTTGGTTGTGCTTTAGGTAGTTGTTTCCCCCAATTTATAGTCTGATAAACATCAGGTTCAGGTGCATTTGTTGAGTTTTCTCTTCCCTTGAAAGGATACAGTTTTAAAATATTGAATATAGGAAAGATTCCAATGTCATTTGGAAAATCTATCTCATAGGAATTTGAAGAAAATTTTCACAAGACCTTACAAGGTCCAATTTTCTTTAGTTTCAACTTGTTATACTCCCTCTTGGGAAACCTTTCATTCTTTAAATGTGCAAGAACCAAATATCCAACCTCAAAAATTACCTCTTTCCTCTTTAGATATACTCGTTTCTTGTACTTGTTTTTGTTCACTTCAAGCTATTGTTTAACTTTTCCATGCAACTCTTTCATGGTTGTTGCAAACTGTTCTCCATCAGGACTCCTTATCTCATTCTTACCCAAATTTCTCAGCTCATAAACACCCCTTGGATGAATTTCATATACAATTTGAGATGGGATAAGACCTATGATTTTATTTGGTGAATCATTGTAGGAAAACTCTTCTTGAGAAAGTACTTGATCCCATTGCTTGGGATGTTCAATTACTAAACTTCATAGGATTCTACCAAGGATTCTATTGACTACCTCGGTTTTTTCATCTGTTTGAGGGTGTTAAGATGAAATGAAACTAACTTTTGTTCCCAAATTCTTCCAGAGAGTCCTCCAAAAATGGCCAACAAACTTAGTATCCATGTTAGAAACAATACTCCTAGGAATTACATGCAATCTAACTACTTCCTTGAAAAAAAAGTTGGCAACGTTAGTTGCATCATTTTAGTACATGCTATAAAATGGGCCATCTTTGAAAATATATAAACAACAACAAATGTATAATCATTACCCTTTTGATTCTTAGGTAATCCAAGTACAAAATTCATACTTATTGAATCCCATAGCCTACTAGGAATAGGTAAAGGATGATATAGTCGTGTATTTTGGCTTCTTCCCTTGGCGTGTTGGAATATCCTTAATCTCTCAAAAAACTTCTTCATGTCAACTTACATTCCTAGCCAAAAATAGTGTGCACTCAATTGAGCAAGTGTCTTATTTTTCCCAAAATGTCTTTCCAAACTACCACTATGTTTCTCCTCCTACAATTTCTCTCTCGTGGAACATGTAGGAATGCATAATTGGTTTCCCTTGAATAATAGCCCTTCTTAAATCATACATTCCATCAATGGATTCCTATCTCTACTTATGGTATCTTCACATGTTGCATAAGCCTCCTTAAAGTATAATTCCTCCTTGTACATGCCTTTCAAGGTAGCAAATCCAAAGATAGTCACTTGAGATTCTTGCATAATCAAATTCCTCTTGCTTAATGCATCTTCAAATTTGTTAGATTGTCCACTTGTATGCTTGATAACAAATTTAAAACTTTGCAAAACTTCAATCCATTTTACATTCGTTTGACTTAATTTAGTTTGACTACTAATGAACTATAAGGCATGTTTATCAATATATGATACAAATTATTTAGGCATCAAATAATGTCTCCACTTCTTCAAAGATTGGACAATGGCATAGAATTATTTTTCATATGAGGAATACTTCTTTTTGGCATCATTAAGTTTCCGATTGAAGTAGGAAATTGGCTTAACTTCTTGACTCAAAACAATACCTATAGCTACTCCACTAGCATCACATTCCACTTGGAAAAGTTAACCAAAATCAGGTAGGGCTAGAATAGATTGTTTTGTGATCTCATTCTTGAATAATTAGAAGTTTTTATTAGCTACATTGGTCCATTGGAACATCTGCTTGTTTCCATTAATTGTTTTCACAATTGGACCACAAATCCCACTAAAAAATCTTAATTTTCTATAGAATCTAGCTAGACCATGAAAACTTCTTACCTCAAATACATTCCTTGGATTAGGCCACTCTATTATTTCTTTGACCTTCTTTTTTTCCATCTTCAATCCTTCTTTTGATATGAAAAAACCCAAATAGATCAAATATGTCTTCATAAAATTACACTTCTTAATATTGATTAATAATTTCTCTTTTTGTAACTCATTCAAAACCAATCTAAGATGTCTAAGGTGCTCATCCCTTGAATGATTACAAATCTGAATATCATCTAAGTAAACAATGGAAAATTTACCTTTGAAATCATTAATAACTTCATTCAAGAGCCTCATGAAGGTTCTTGGAGCATTTTTCAATCCAAAAGGCATCACTAGCCACTCATAAAGCCCATATTTTTTCTTAAATGTTGTTTTCCATTCATCACCCTCTTTGATTATTATATGATGGTATCCACTTCTTAAGTCTATATTAGAAAAATACCTTGCATCACTTAGAAAATCCATCAAATCATCAATTCTAGGAAAAGCAAATATATACCTGATTTTGATCTTGTTGATGGCTCTTGAATTTTTACACATTCTTCAACATCCATCCTTCTTAGGACTCAACATTGTTGGAAAAGCACAATGACACAAACTCTCTCTTACTATCCCTTTGTTCAATAATTCTTGTACTTGATTCTGGATTTCTTCATTTTCCTTTGGAGTCATCCTGTAAGCTTCCTTGTTTGATAGATTGGCTTATAGAATAAGATCTATATGATGGTTGATGCTTCTAATTGGAAGTAGTTCATTAGGTAAGTCATCCACAACAATATCAATAATCTCACTCAACAAATCTTGAATTTCTATAGGAAGATCAGTCAACTTTGTGCTAGTAATAAATATTCTTGTCTTTCCAATCAATGCAAAACTTACCTCCTCATTTATGGTCTGATGTAAGAAATATCTACCATTGATCATCAACAATTTAGGATTGTCCCCCTCAATTTCATTCTGATATTTCAAAGGTATGAGTGTGTGATTTCTTCCATCTTTCTCAAAAGTGTAAGTATTACTTCTTCCATCATGTATTTCTCTCCTGTCAAACTACCAAGGCCTACCTAAGAGAACATGGCAAACATCCATTGGAATAACATCACATGTTGACTGATCTTTGTAACTCCCTATCTGAAATTACACTTGGCATTGTTCATTTACCAAGACTCGGCATCGTTTTTACAGCCAAGACACCTTATAGGGAGTTGGATGTGTTGTCTTCTTTAAGCCTAATTTATCAACTATTTCAGTAGACACAAGGTTGCTAGTACTTCCACCATCAATAATAACCTTGCAAGAGTTACCTTTTATCCTTGCATGTGGTTTTGAACAATGTCTTTCTTTGAGCAGGCTCCTGAATCTCCTTGTTAGGCTTAAGCAAGAATCTTTTAGTGAGAAATGTCTCTCTAACCTCAAGTGTGTATTCATGATAAGGTGATTACACTCTCTCCTCATCAACTTCTCCTCATCAACTTGGACAATATGTGAACTCCATTGGTTTTTTGAAGGATTCTTTAGACACTCATAGGATCTATGACCAACATATTTATTACATATTAAACTTTTTCCCAAAAAACCTCTACCTCTACCTCTTGATTAAGGTCTTCTACCTCTAAAAGAATCATTACCTCTTACGAATTGTTCTTGATGATATGAACTGATGGCCTCTTATTTATAAACTTGAAATTTACCTCTACCACTTTGTTGTCCTCTACCTATGAAACTTCTTCCTCTACCCCTTGTATATTGTGTTTTCTTTATGGATAGTTTCTCCTCTTCCTTGAGAGCATATCGATATGACTCTTCAGACAACATGATGATTTCATCTTGAATATTGAATCTTAATCCATTGATTTATCCAACCATATTCTCAAAATCATCTTCAATATGACCAACTCTAATGATCAACCTATAAAACACTTTTTCTTATTCCTTTACTAAAATTTCCTTTTGTCTAAATTTTCGATTTTCTTGAAAAAGATTAATTTGACAATATTTTGACATGAACTTAACTTTCAATTTAGCCACCATCCTATCTCATCTCTTGATCTCAGGATTTCCTTTCTTGCCTCTTTCATCTTGTACTCCATCCTGTTGAGGGGTAAAAAATCCTTTAACTCAACAATAGGAACCAAACCCGCTTAAGAGGCCCAATTAGACTTGTAAGCGTTTAATAAGTGGAATGGTTCTCCATATCTTTGATCCGACTGATTTATCGATAGGATTTGCACGGGTAACTAGCAGGTGTATATTTTTATGAAAATTTCCTCCTTTAGGTTAAGCAATTCGCTTTTTGTATTTTTTGCATTCTTGAATAATCTAGGTACAAAGATGATGGCATAAGCCAACTAATGAAGGGAAATTACGAAAGACTATAGAATGTTGAGCTTAGGATAACCATTATACCTCAACGTGCAGAAAACGATAATAAGAACTATTTCAAGCTTAACAATAATACCTTTTTACATGTGAACATATATCATTGACTGAGATAAGAATTGTAGAAAGGAAAACAAATACGTAACAAATATGAGTGTAAGAAAATTAGTTCTCTTATCTCTACTGTCAATCACATATCAACACATCGATTTCTTTTCATCATATAGAACAAAAGGACTGTTATAATATTGAAATATAACTTAACAACATATACAATAACTCTTACGCAATACAGTAGCATAATCAAACTCGAAGACGGAAACAATCCCCCCTCAATCCAATCAAGTTGATGCTTCAGATGAAAAAAATTGTCTTTGGTTCTAAACACAACTTTTTAATTAAAGTTGCACAAAAATAATTTTTTTACAATTCTAAAAAAAGAGGGTCTTTCCCAAAACCATTAACCTTTTGCATAAGTTCGATCTCCCTATTTATAAAGGATCGTTAAGCTAAAAATAACTACTACAAGTTGTGTTAATTAAAACAAAATTGACACATGACAGAATTTATCTCCTTGTTCTCTTGAGATCATCTAATTTTTTACTGCAATGGATGATTTCTCTCATACTCCGTCCATTTGAAGAAAATGTCTTCACATGTGTTTTCATAGGGTAGCCTATGTTGATCCATTGGTGTGGAGAAGACTTCCCTTATATCCATTGTTTGTTCTCTATACCTGATGAGCTTGGCGCTTAGGCACTGGAGAACTGCGAGGGATTTAATTGGCTACTCCACGAACTTCTTTACTTGACCTGGATTCATACTTGAAATAAGTGAGATCTTTGCCTCCCATGCTGAGTCTTGCTTTGCATTTCGTTTGACTATGTCATGCAAATCGGCGAAATTTTCTGGTAGGTCGAATTCAGGTATGCCAATGTTTTCCATCTCTCGATTGATCTTCTCCCATCTTTTCTCGCATTCTCTCCACCTTTCCTATAACTTATATTGAGGCTCATGGACCATGCTCACCCAATATTCAGTTATCTTCCTAATTTGGGTGATGTTGTTATCCATTAGTATTCGGATGTCGTGTTCTTCAGAGTCTCGACCTTTCTGTACCGCGTTGATATAGTAAATCCGCTCTAAGTCATGATGTGATTTTTCATACCACCTTTGCACATATTTAAAAATTGTCATCCCCATGAGATTATCCTCTTGAAAATCATCTATGCATGTGGTGAAGAGGTTTCGTTCATTTTTTAACTGTGCATATGTGTCTCTGAACTCACTTCTCAAGAATACTATTGCTTGCGTCGAATCCTGATAATACTTCGCTAGATGGCACAGATGATCCAAATCCTTCTTTGTGTCTTCTAATTCCTTTGCATCCCTTTTCACTTTGTCCAACATTGCATCAGTTATAGCTATCCTCGCCTCGATCAACTCAATTTTCTTATCATTTTCTGTGTTGATAAGTGTTTCTTTTGTGGTAACAAGGAGTTTGTTATCAAGTGTGAGCCTCCTTTTCTCGGTTTTACTTCTCATCACATATTTCCTCTTTCTATCATAAGAGATCACTTCTATGTCAGCGACCTCATCCACTGGCTCAGGAATCTGTTGGTCTCCCCAGGTCAGAGTGTTTCCTAGGATTTCTGCTGTATATATGTGTTCTATGACTGGTTCTTGTAGTTCTTTAGCGGGGTTAACTTTTGTATGCCCTGGTGATTCGGCATCCTGCTAGGGTTCGTCGACTATTGGAGTTTCAGCTTTAGATGGGGAGAGGGGAAAAGGATCAACATTTACTAGAGGATCGGCTATTGAGGTGCCAACTTATGATTGTTGTGTTTCTTCTTCCTGTTCACTAGAGCCCAAATTCTAATTGGAACTGTCCATCTTATGTTGAATTCCTGATTGGTCGAGAAACTTGATGTCTAGCATGCTTTTGGTCTGGTCGTCACCTTCTTGGGGAATTGAAGTCAGAGCTTCGAGAGTTAGAGAAGATGTTTCTCCTGGTTCTCCGTGATTAGTACTGGGGTTATGAGTGAAACTCTTGAGCTTTCCTCATCGTCGTATATGGTAATTAGGTCTACAAGTACATTGGGAACATATGTTCCACTTGATGTTCGTGTCTCCCCCAACTATGTTGTAGTGACGATCGATGACCTTTCCTATTGTGACATAATGCCTGATTTTTCTAGATGAGTGGTCTCCTCCAGTGGGGTTGACTCTGAGCCATTTATCTTCTCTCTGATGTTGATTGTGTTAGTCGAGGTGACCCTTATGGGTTCTAACAGTTGGGGATCATTTTCTAACCTCTGGATGACTCTTTGGGCTTCCTCTAACAACAACATCCCTCTCCTTTGTTCCTATGTGGCTTCTACTTCTTTGTTCTCTTCCCTAAACATGAGGGCTTCTTGAGTTGTTTGTTCTATCATTTCAACCTGCTCATCCATTGTCATGGCTCTATATATTTTCATATTGGGGTTATCTTTTCTCTGGAACACCTGCTCCTAGTCATGGGCACCTTCCATAAATATTTTGTCTTCAAACTTATCATGGGCATACGACCAGTAGGAAGACACCTGTGGCGCATGTTAAGGTACTAGGCCCTTTGGGTCATTCTTATGAAATCGGCCCGTGGGAAATATATTCCAACTGGCTCAAGCCCTCTTGTTTTTCTTGTGTAATGTATTTCACCATGTAAAACCCTACATGAAATCCATAGGGTATGAATGTTTTCTTCTTATCCTTCACCAGAGTGGCATTATAGACTTGCATAATGGTTTGATAATAGATTTCCCCCACAATGAGCCTGTTTGGGACATGAACGAGAAGTAAATGTGGAGCGCCAGTGGCCCCAAACACTCTGATGAAGTGGTGGTTTCTTATAGGTACCAGTGGCCTACTTTGAAAATCATCTTCTTGGTTGTTTTTGTAAGCCTTGGGCACTCTTTCTTAAAAAGAATAAAATAAAATCTAGCTATAAATTCATCACATATAAGAGCGTAAGATCTCTTGTACTTGTTTTCCCACAGAATGTTGAAATAGACATGCATGGGTAGCTCCACAATATGCCATCTTAGATTCATGCCTGTGAAGATGTTCCTTGTGCATATCATGTCCAGTAGGTATGACGCCATGTGGAAATTTGGCGTTTCTCTATCCTTCGATGTCTGAGATTGCATTATATTGGTGTTGATTTGTTTTGAAATAATCTCTCCCCAATTGAAGCTATTATTGGATATTGCCACAGTGTATGCCAGGGGCATCCATGCTTATGAAAATTTGGTGATATCCCTTTCCCCGTATAATCGGCAGATTAGAGCCATCAAGTAGATATATGGATCTCTAATATTGGTTGTACCCTACCATTTGTTGTTCCTATATGGAACTCATATAATTTTACCACAAACTTAGTATTTAACCTTTTCTCCAGGTCTCTGAATTTGTAGTACTTCTGGACTTCTATTGGGATGAAAACCCCAACACATATGCTATTTTCATCATTCACCAAGCATTTTTTCACATAAGTATGGTTGATTATCCACCCCAAAGTTTCAATGCAAGGTCAGATAAGGGTTCGACAGGCTACCATGTGCAGGTAGGATCACTGAATGTTCGGGAATATTTGTTCATCAAGCATTCAGACATCCAGGTCATTGTGTGGAACAAACTCTGGGTAATCTTACTAGATGATTCTGTTAAACAAGTCTCCCCATTGAGAGAGCACAACTTTTCATCCAATACTCGCCTTTGTGTCATCAAATGCAGGAGGCTGGGAAAACACCTTTTTAGTGGACGTTTGGACGAATGGCTCCATTTTAGTGGTAAAATCTATCTGTCTAGTAGCGCAAGGTGAGGATCCTTCGCCAATATCTACTTCTTTCAGTTTTGGTGCTCTCAGCGAGCACCTGGTCGTTGGCTTCCTTGGAGGCATTTTCCTGACAAAGAACAAAGTGAGATACTGACTTGTAGAAATGATAATGAAAAATAAACAATTGTGACTGTTGAAATGATACAGACGGTTCATACCTCTCCTTCACACAAAATTAACCTGGTTTAGAATTCTGAAAATTGACTGTGAGCTTCTAAAATCATTTCTCACTCCTTCGACTGCTCCAACAATGAAAGACTTGGGTACTGAATATTGCGTTCAAAATATATATTTATAATTTAAACATGGAGAATATTTACCTTATCACATCAATTATTGAATTTAGGGCGTTAATGCGGTCTGTAAAATCCATCACCAAGATCTGAATCATGCTCAAGATTAAATGTGATCGCAGGCTGGCGACGAAGGAGTAGGATGCTACGTAGTTCATCGGCGGTTTCAAACTCCTATTATTTGGTCGGCGTGTGGGTTAGTAACGTGTGTTAATAAACACATTGATTAGCCTATTAAATAACAAAATTGGATCTTAATCTTCATCAAATATGTCCCATCCTATTGTCAATGTCCTATCAGTCTGATAGTTTAAATAAGTGGATTGACTTCGACGATTTTCTTAGATAACGTTCATTAATACCTCTTTTAGCGAAAGCTTCGATGCCAACCTAGATTGTCGTTTAGTGATGACGTGGAAATGCTGACCTGGAAGGGTGATCATCACACATGAAGATTGATTTTGGTTCCTTCGTTAAACGTTTCTTCAAAATTGAGGATTTTATTTAGACATGACTCTAGGAACCTCAGCCTATCCTGACGATGTCGATGACATGTCGAGGATCAGTGATCAGTGAGTTTCTATGTTTATTACTTTGTGATTTCATCCCTCAGAGTTCACTAATGCTGATAGTGTATTATAGATCAGTGATTGACACTCAATGTTGTGTCAAAGTAAATACTTTACATAGTTTTAAGGTCCCCTTTAGATATCATCAACCCCGAATGTATCAATGATCGGTGATCAAAGGTTTGTTAGTGTTGGCGTCAGAAGTCACTCCTGGATTTCTTGCAGGAGCAGAGCACGACACCCATCAGTTTAATGTCACGATTTGTTTATAAAGGGATGATCAGATGAAGATAAAGACTCGAGGAGACATCGCTCTAACTCAGGGACTGTATCTGGTACGCAAAGAACAAAGGAGGTATGGAATCCTAACTTCAGCCAGCGAGTTGATTAAAAGGTGAGCAAGTGGAAGACTTGATAGGGAGGGTGGACAAACAACTTTGGGCAACAGGATTTCAACGGTTTGCAGAAGAAAGACGTTGAAAACAATATCCTCTTGGTTCAGGGTCTCACAAAACTGAAAGGGAACTTGACTGGATCCTCCAATTCCAAGTCACTCAGCGCTGGGAAAAACACAAGAACTGATTAGAAACATTGTAACTATTACAGTGATCCAACATACATCATCCTATAATAGCTACAACTCGACTGGATCCTCCAATTCCGAGCTGTTCTAACACAGTATAACAAAATCGTAAAAGAAACTGGCATCCATAAGGCAAGAAGTCTCAAAAGTCCATGCATAACCAGAATAACAGTGCTTCATTAAAACTTTACAACTGGGAGCTCTGCTCAACCATCAATGGATTACAAAATTACAAGGACTGAGCCTATATACTTAGGAAAATTCGCCCAACAGAGGCGTGCCCAGACACCCAAGGCTTGGTGTCTTTTCAGTCAAATTCGGACAGTCTTTCTCTATCTGTCTCCACCTTAATTATGCATGGCCCCTGCAGGAGGAGGGTAGCTGAGCTATTAAGTGTTGAGCTAGCATGTGCAGAATTTTTTGTCTCTTCGAAGACTTCGACATGGCTTCTTTAAGGAACTGGGTACATAGGACCTTCTCGAGCGGACCGCTTGCCAGACCTTCCATACCTTACGCTTAATGTATGAGGAGAGGTTTCACCTACCCCTTCTCACCTTCAATTACTTCAGGCGAAGGCCGGGAGCGAGATCGTATCAGATGGTACCTGGGGATTGAACGATCCGTTCGGCAACTGGACTCGGCGCCTTTGGCCCCCTTCTCACATAGCTCCTTTCTTCCCCAAATGACCGTGGGCCGTGACCCTGTGTCTATCCCCAAGATTCTTTCGACGTTCGCGCATAAGAAGGATCTGATCCATGCTTCTTAGAATCGCGATGAGCGAAATGACGAAATAGCTTGAGTTGGTGCCAGACGTTTCCCCAGATCTGACGGCTTAGAACTTACCCGATACCTTGGTGGGCCCGGATCCGGGACTCTCTCGACATCTCGTGTGTCGAAACATAACAACGTTGCCTTTTTCACTTTGGAGTTGCGACGGGCGAAACACCGAGATGACCCATCGAGCACCATGCGTCCTTCAAATCTAACGGTCCTAAATTCACTCGATGCTGTTGTGGGCCCAACTTTAAACTCTCGCAACTCGCAACTTCACGAGTTGGAGTATCGAACTTTAGCATTCTCTCCTCGCAAAGTCCCGAGACGCAATGGTCAGCGAAGGTTGACCTCCTTCGGGCACCTTTCGTAACTCAGAGTTTCACGCAACCAAAGGGATATGGTCCACCCTTCAAACTCACGAACCCCAAGCTCACGAAATAACTGTTGCGCTTGTACTGATCGTGATCAATGACCCTCGTAACTTCGCGAGTGCCTCCCGAAGGATTCCGACCATTGTCCTCCTTCAAAATTTAAGCGCTATTCTTGATGCTGCTCGATTACTCTACAATTACCCATCAATCGTTGTTCGGCTTTGTCACTGAATTCTTTCTGCTGAAGAATGAAATGCCCGCTCGATTGATTTTAAGTCCAAAAGGACTTCCTTCATGCACTGCTCTTGGGCGCTCCTCGAGCAACCTGCAAACCTGTGTATCCCGATACCAAAGACAAGAAATGTTGCTTACATTAGGCTCCATGGGGGATAGAGTCGTCCCTGTGATGCTCTAAGGACTCATTTGCAGTTCCAGTGCCTTGTTGTTGGGCTATGGAGTCATTTACTAAGATGAAAAAATAAGAACAATAAACACAAAAAATGAAAAAGATCAATATTTACAAAACACGGGAGCCATGGAAGGCTCGGGCAAAACATATTTTGAGAAAATTCCCATTTACTGGGCTGCTGAAAACTTCTTCGCCTTCCAAATCTTGTAACCTATAAGTGTTATTTGAGAAAACTTCAGAGATTCTGAAAGGCCCAATCCAGAGGGCTTCAAACTTGCCATGCTTGCCCTTGTCTTGCTTAGGAGCATCCCACTTCAGGACCAGGTATCCTATCTAGAACTCCTCCTTCTTGGCTCTCTTATTGAAAACTCGTTTGATCCTCTGTTGATGATCCTGAATTCTTTCCATTACCTACTCTCTGACCTGCTGGACTTCCACCATTTGATGAATTCTTCTGATCATGTCATTGGGCTCTTCTTGATAACCCTGGAAGAATTTTTCTACAGGAATGGCCAGTTGAGAAGGGAAGATAGCCTCTGCTCCGTATACTAACTGGAAAGGGGAGGTGCCTATAGATCTTTTTGTGGTCACCCGATCAGCCCATAGAGAGAATTTCAGCTTCGAGTTCCAAGCCTTTTTGTTATCTTCCAACAGTCTTTTGATGATCCTTATCAGGTTTTTGTTGGAGGACTCTGCTAAACCATTGCCCTGTGGATAATATGGGGTGGAGTGAATCAGTTTGATCTTGAACTGTTCATAGAACTTGGCTAGTGGTTCAGACCCAAAAGCGGCTGCATTATTAGTGACAATCCTATTTGGGCAGACGAACCTTGTGATGAGGTCCTCCAAGAACCCAAGGATTACCTTGTGGGAAGTGCTCCTGGTGGGAACAACCTCTATCCACTTGGTGAAATAATTTTTCGCAGTGAGGATCCATATGTGCTGGCCACTTGAGGGAGGATGAATCTCTCTGATGAAGTCCAATCCCCACTGCTAAAAGGGTGATGAAACCACTACAGGCTTTAATGGAAGAGATTTGAGCTGCTTCTTTCCTGAGAACTTCTGGCATTTGATGCAATCTCTGATTTCTCTGCAGACGTCTGGGAATAAAGTGGGCCAGTAATACCCAACTCGGAGGATCTTATGGGCTGTGGTCTTCCAGGAATGATGACCCCCACAAAGGCCACTATGGAAATCAAATGTGACTTGCTAGGCTCCTTGTGGGTCCATGCACCTTAAAAATACTCCTAAAGGGTCTTTCCAGTACAAAGTTTGGTCGATGAGGCAATATCTTACTACCTTGAGCTTTAAATCCCTTGCCTTGCTCTTTTCCATTTTATCAGGAGGCCTCAATTCTCACAGAAAATACAAGATATCCTTGTACTAGGCGCATACTGCTAGTAATAGGGCATTCTTGAAATGATCGTCATATGACTCAGCTTGCTTGTTGATGAAGTCAATTCCCAAGGATCTGTAATTGGATTCAGCCAACAACCTGGCTAAACCCTGACCCTTTATCAACTTGGTGGGCTTGATTTCCAGATCAAACTCTAGGATCTTGGCGATCCACTTACCTCTTCTTCCATCTATGTCGAGCTGTATAAGAATGTCCTTCACAGAGGCTGAAGGAACGTATGCAGTGAATTTTGAGTGCAAGACATAGACTCTAAAAGATTTGAGAGCTTTCACTAGGGCATAGGCCTGCTTCTCCATGATCTCGTACCAGATTTTTGCATCTTGCAATGCCTTGTTGTAGAATGCAATAGGTTTCTCTTGCCCTTGCTCATTTTTCTGCAACAAGACCGTCGCTACTGTATCACGAGAAGCAAAAGAAAAGATCAGGAAGTCTTTAGAATAATCAGGGTTGATTAGCACAGGTGCCTCAGTCAGTGCTCTCTTTATTTGGACAAAATATTCCCTGGGTTCAGTAGTCCATTTCACTTCATGGCCTTTCCTAAGCATGGTTGTGATGTGTTTCACCAACTCAACAAAATTGGAGACGAATCTCCTCAGAAAATTTATCTTCCCCAAAAAGGCTTGAACTTCCTTCTTAGACCTGGGTAGTGACAGGGTCTGAAGTGCTTCTACCTTGCTAGGGTCAATTCTTACTCCCTCTGGTGACACTATATGGCCTAGTAGCTTCCCTTCCTTCATGGTGAACAAATATTTCTTAGGGTTTAAAGATAGGCCGAACCTTTGACACTTCAAGAAAACCTTTTTGAGATGACAACGGTGCTCCTTGTCTGTCCTAGAGAAGACTGTGATATCATCCAGATAGATTACCACAAACTGATCCTTCTCCCCGATGAACGCTATGTCCATGGCTCGTTGAAATGTTGCTCCTGCATTCATCAATCCGAAAGGAATTTTGGCATACATGAATGTGCCCCAAGGAGTGGTGAAGGTTGTCTTCTCTCTGTCCTCAGGCATGACCGATATCTGATTGTAACCAGAAAATCCATCGATCATGGATATCCTAGATGCGCGAGTGACCTTCTGCGGTATGTGTTCCATGTTGGGCAGGGGATAATTGTCTTTCCTTGAGATTCTGTTCAGGTTCCTGAAATCAACGCAGAGTCTGATTTCCCCACATTTCTTTCTTACTGGAACCATATTGGCCACCCAATAAAAACATCTCAAGGGGACAATGATTCGGGCATCCAGCAGCTTCTTCACCTCTTTCTCCATGACAGGTAGCAACATAGGATTTATCTGTCTCAGCTTCTGCTTGAATGGCTTAGTGTCTTCTTTCAGTGGGATCTTATGCTCAATGACTGATGTGTCATATGTCTTGAGGTCTTCGTAGGTCCATGCAAACACATCAGCAAACTCTCTCAGTAACTCGGTGTATTCATCCCTTTTCTCCTTGGTCAAACTCCTTGACAGCTTGACAAACTTGGGCTCCTCTTGCATGCCAATGTTGCACTCAGCTGTGTCAGCATCATCACCTGAAATTCTCCCCTTTACTGCCACATCATTCCCATCGAACAATCTCTCTAATGGGACCAGTCCCCTTGGAATGTAATTGCTAGTCAACTGAATAATGTCATGCTTTGCTATTTTACTCAGCAACTCACCCCCATCCAACCTTTCTTCAGAGACAGAATTTTGATCGATATGCAGCTCTGAAAACTCCTCGATAGTCTCCAAGAATTTATTGATCTCAAGATCATCCTCAAACACCTTCCAATGCTTAACATTGTCAGGTATGGAGGGCCTGTATTTTACTTCTACATCATACCTCAGTTTGGGCGGCAAGGGTACTTTGAAAAGGCTTGCATATGTAGCCAAGGAATATGCCACTGTGTTTTCTTCTCTCGGGATGAAATAAATGTTAAATGCTGAGAATAAACTGTCAATTAGATCCCATACCTCATTCCTGTAACTCCTGAGTCAAGGATGCTTGGCTTGATAAGGGCTTTTGATCTGCTGGACTACTAACTCGGCATCTCCAAACACTGCTACCTCTTGAATTCCCATTTCCCTTGCGGCTCTCAATCCCAAGATAAGGGCTTCATACTCTGCCACATTATTGGTAACTTCAAATTCTAATTTGTATGACAAAGATATGGTTTCCTGAGTAGGGGACATAAAAACCACCCCAGCTCCAGCGCCTTCTCTGGAACAGGCTCCATCAAAAAACATTTTCCATATTGGGGTGATGGAGGGAGGAACTTCAGGGGAAACAGTGGGCTGATTTATGAGTTTGAGAGGAGGCTCGGGGGCATGGGTGAGCTGTAGTAAACTGGATCCTAAATTAGTGTCCAAGGCGAAGATGGGATGATTGGTAGGGTTGGCTTCATCACTGATTATATAGGCCAGTTGGGCTTCTCTGTATAGTCTTCTATGCTCTCCTCCAAACACTGGGATAATAGCATATGTGAGGTCCATTTGCAAGGTTCCCCCCAGTATTTTTATCCAAGACCTTGATAAAAACATACCAAACTTAGGGGGGACGTCAACTACTACAATATCCATGACCACACTTTTCATGGGCAGTTGAAACAAGGTCACAACCAGGTCCTTAATAACTCCAATACACTGAACTCTCCTGGAGTCAAAAGAATAGAGGTCATGATAAGCTCGGGTGACTTCTATTCCTAACTCTTCCATGACAGTTTTGGGCATGAGGTTGTGAGAAGCCCCTGAATCCATCAAGCAATTGTGCAGCACTTTATCATGTATGTTCAGGTATGTGTAGAAGGGAGGGGATGAATCATCTCTATCTTCTACCATGGGACCTAGGACAATTGTAGGCTTTTCGTCCTGGAAGTTTATGGAGTCTATGGGAAGGCATGAAGCTTCAGACTGTAAAATCTCAGAGAAGCATTTTTTAAATTCTCCATGTTTAATTAGCTCAATGAGGGGCACAAGGATTCTGATCTTTTGAATCTCATGCTCAAAATTGAAAGAAGATGTAAGATTTGGAATCTCTCTTATTTCAGGGGCATGATTGTGGACAATGGGAGAGAGAGGTTGAGCCTTCTTACCTATGTGACCATCTGCTACTTTGTTAGCAGGTTGCTTTGCTCTAGTGGACTGCTCAGGAATATCAAGTGCTGTTGTTTTCTTGTCGGACCTCAGATTGTACCTACCTCGGCCACCAATAGCCTTGTCTCCCTTGCTCAGTTCATTTAGCTGACTATCCATGAGAGAATCCTCGTATGCTGATTGAGTGAGATGAGGAAAAGGAGGAGTGTCTTCTAAGCAGTGGATTTCAGGATCAAGCTCATATGTTTCCCTTTCTTCCCCCTCGGCCACAAAATTGTTTTGAAAAGGGGCTTGAATTTTCTGGTCTTCTATGTCTCTTCCTCTCTCTCTTTGCATATTAGGGGGAGTAAAATTATTTGGCCTCCTGAAGCCTCCTTTATTTTCGATGATCTGAGGGCCTTTATATGTTTTCCTTCCTTCGACCCTCATCCTCTCCATTTCTACAGACAGAGACTTCACCATCTTAGTCAACTTATCCACTTGAGGATGAGGCACCACTGATCCAGAAGTTGAGGCTTTCGTCCTTCCCTTTCTTATGTCTGCGTTGGCCTTGTTCCTCAGTCTGTCAGCTGCTAATATGTTGGATTCCACTTCTATGGCCACATCTTGCATTTGGGATAAGGAGGTGGCTCTTCTTTCTCTCAATAAAAGGCATAAATCAGGGTCAAATGCACCAGCATAGGAAATTTGGGTAGAGGCTTCTGAGGGATTTATCTCTGTAGGAATCTTATTATACATTTTATTGAATCTTTTGGAGAATTCAGAGACAGAATCTCCATCCATCTTCTTTAGAGACCCAAACTTTGTCATGTAATACATAAAATCCTTCCTATCTCCCCATTGTCTCAGGAAAGCACTATCTAGAGCTTCAATCCCAGCAATAGACCCTGGAGCCAATCCTCTAAACCATTTCCTCACCTCGCCATCCAGGCTCTAGATGAAGACCCTCATCTAGACATCTTCATTCTTAATGTTGAGGTTGTCTGCATAACTATAGAAAGCAGCCAGGTTCTCTTCAGCAGTTATGTCTCCTTCCCCAGTGAACTTGGGCATGTATTTCAAGTAATCCCCATCAGGAAGAGGATTCATAGGAAGAGGAAGAACTAAGGGAGCATATCTAGAAGCGACTATGGTGTCCATTCTATTCAGAGGGGGATTAGCACCAGCCATAGGAATATTAGGTGAAGCAGAACTCGAAGGAGAAGGAGTTCGCGAAGGGGCTACTGGGAATGAGTCTTGAAGCGGAGTGGGAAACAGGAGAGGATTTACGAGGAAGGCTAACGATATTGAGTCCACAGGTGCTCCTCTTAGTGCAGGAGTGGGAAAATCCTCTGCAGTCACGGATCTTCGCCGATAAACAGCTTCAACAGAGAGGGGAGTAACAAGGGTTTCCCCTTTTAGTCCCAGACCAGGAGGGGAAAAATCAGCAGGAACACTCCCAAAATTCAGGAAACGGGAAGCCTCTGAAGGAGGTCTATCAAGAAACTAAGGAGGAGAAAAAGGAGTTCTTACAGAAGGAGACGGTGGATTATCTGTTTCAGCGATGGAAACTTGTTTTGTAGAGCTCTTTCCCTTTCAACGCACTTCCTCTGGGTCAGCTTCAGGTGTAGCCAGAGGCAGCTGTGGATGAGACCACATGTGTCTGCCTCTGAAAGACACAATTGATAGAGCAGGCTCTCCCCAGTGGAGTCGTCACAATGGAGTCGCCAAGTGCACAGTAGAAATCTTGATAATTCTGATATCTGATGCACCTTCGAAATCAGTTAATCGTTGTCGTTCAATCCAGGGGAAAATATTCAACTTCGTCCCCAGCAACGACGCCATAAATGTTGGCGTAGAAAGTCACTCCTGGATTGCTTGCAGGAGTAGAGCCCGACACCCATCAGTTTAATGTCACGATTTGTTTATAAAGGGATGATCAGATGAAGATAAAGACTCAAGGAGACATCGCTCTAACTCAGGGACTATATCTGGTATGCAAAGAACAAAGGAGGTATGGAATCCTAACTTCAGCCAACGAGTTGATTAAAAGGTGAGTAGGTGGAAGACTTGATAGGGAGGGTGGACAAACAGCTTTGGGCAGCAGGCTTTCAGCGGTTTTCAGAAGAAATACGTTGAAAACAAGATCCTCTCGGTTCAGGGTCTCACGAAACTGAAAGGGAACTTGACTGGATCCTCCAATTCCAAGTCACTCAGCGCTAGGAAAAACACAAGAACGGATTAGAAACATCGTAATTATTATAGTGATCCAACATACATCATCCTATAACAACTACAACTCGACTAGATCCTCCAATTCCGAGCTGTTCTAACACAGTATAACAAAGACGTAAAAGAAACTGGCATCCATAAGGCAAGAAGTCTCAAAAGTCCATGCATAACTAGAATAACAGTGCTTCATTAAAACTTTACAACCGAGAGCTCTGCTCAACCATCGATGGATTACAAAATTACAAGGAATGAGCCTATATACTCAGGAAAATTCACCCAATAGAGGCGTGCCCAAACACCCAAGGCTTGGTGTCTTTTCAGTCAAATTCAAACAGTCTTTATCTGTCTGTCTCCACCTTAATTACGCATGGCCCCTGCAGGAGGAGGGTAGCTGATCTACTAAGTGTCGAGCTAGCGTGTGCAGACTTTTCTGTCTCTTCGAAGACTTCGGCATGGCTTCTTTGAGGAACTGGGTACACAGGACCTTCTCGAGTGGACTTCTTTCCATACCTTCCATACCTTACGCTTAATGTATGAGGAGAGGTTTCACCTACCCCTTCTCACCTTCAATTACTTCAGGCGAAGGCCGGGAGCGAGATCGTATCAGATGGTACCTGGAGATCGAACGATCCGTTCAGCAACTAGACTCGGCGCCTTTGGCCCCCTTCTCACATAGCTCCTTTCTTCCCCATATGACCGCGGGCCGTGACCCTATGTCTATCCCCAATATGCTTTCGGCATTCGCGCATAAGGAGCTGATCCATGCTTGTTAGAATCGCGATGAGAAAAATGCCGAAATAGCTTGAGTTGGAGCCACGCGTTTCCCCAGATCTGACGGCTTAGAACTTACCCGATACCTTGGTGGGCCCGGATCCGAGACTCTCCCGACATCTCGTACGTCGGAACATAACAACGTTGCCTTTTGCACTTTGGAGTTGCGATGAGAGAAACGCCAAGACGACCCAATCGAGTGCCACACGTCCTTCAAGTCTGATGGTCCTAAATTCACCCGACGTTGTTGTGGGCCCAACTTTAACCTCTCGTAACTCGCGGCTTCGTGAGTTGGAGTATCGAACTTTGGCATTCTCTCCTCGTGAAGTCCCGAGATGTGATGGTCAGCGAAGGTTGACCTCCTCCGGGCACCTTTCGTAACTCAGAGTTTCGCACAACCAAAGGGATATGGTCCGCCCTTCAAACTCACGAACCCCGAGCTCGCGAAATAATTACTGTGCTTGTACTGATCACGATCAACAACCCTCGTAACTTCACAAGTGCCTTCCGAAGGATTCCGACCGTTGTCCTCCTTCAAACTTTAAGCGTTATTCTTGATGCGGCTCAGTTACTCTGCAATTACCCATCAATCGTTGTTCGGATCTGTCGCTGAATTCTTTCTGTTGAAGCATGAAATGCCCGCTCGCTTGATTTTAAGTCCAAAAGGACTTCTTTCATGCGCTGCTCTTGGGCGCTCCTCAAGCAACCTGCAAACCTGTGTATCCCGATACCGAAGACAAGAAATGTTGCTAACAGTTAGGTGTGTCGATTGTTAGCATTTTTCTTTTACATTATCTTGATGTTGATGATACATCGGTGATCGACGCTTGTCATTGTCGTATGATCGATTTTTCTGCACATATCGTGTCTATGCCATTAATGGGTGCATGACTTAAAATTCTAATTGTGTATACTTAGATAAAATTCCAAGTGTTCTTTTAGAAAGAAGTTAATCTATTCAACAGGTGCAAATCAATCTGAATGTGATCGATGATAAAACATGAAACCAAAAATCTTAATGATCCCTACATAACATACTTAATTCAGAAAGAATGAAAAAGACAAAGTTGTACCCAAAATAGAAAAAAAATTACAAATATTTTAGGGTGTGTTGAGTGCTCAAAAAATGGAGATTACTTGGGTGAAAACATAATCTCTACTCCTTCCTTCGGGCTTAGCTTGTGCATAACTTGGTTGAGAAACTAACTGGCTTCACTTTCAACAAAGTATTTCCTCTCCATGCATACACAACTTCCCGGGTTCGTGAATCCAAATCCTCTTATGGATTACAATCCTTTTCCCACCTTCATTCCTCTTGACCATGACCCACGTCCCTATTTGAAAAGAGTCGGGTAAGGCATTCACTGGATTGAGGCCATTTTTAGTTATCATCATTCCCTTTCTATGGTGTTGCTTCGCTGCCAGCGAGAATCCATAGCCTCGACAGAGTCACCCCAACATCATAGACCTTGCTCCGCTTCTAGAAAGCATCCATAGCCCTGACGGAGTTATCTCCATTTCCTCTCTGACTTTTCACTCCTTTCAATATAGTTCATTGTCTTATGGCAGAAATTCCACAAGTGAGTTGGAGAGGAGGACGTCTTTTATCTACAAGAGGAAACTGTTAAGGTGAAATTCTTCCTATCTCTGTTTAGAGGTACATGTGATCCTTTCCAACTATCCATCATTACCTTTGGGATTTACTAGACCATCAGGTGAATAATTCATCACTTACCAAGGTTGTAAGTTTTGCAAAGACAAGATATAGATTTCCTTTAAGAAATTGTATTTTCCCAACGTCTCTTATGTTGCACGTAAGCGCAAGTTAGGATCAGAGTCTTCTTCACCATATTTATTGAAGTTGACCACTACTTTACAGAACAAAACTTAACTACAGGAAAATACTGAGCAAAAGAAAAGACAAAAAATAGAGAGGGATTTGTAATCAGCCTACCCTAAACCTACACATTTATCCTGATAAAAATATATTCTAAAAGAAAACATGAAAATACACATTTTTTTAAGAGAAGTATTGATTTAAGGCTTGGCCATTTACTGGGAGAGTTTCAGGTTCCCCCCTCATAATTTTCAACTGGTATGTGTCTGCCCCAATTTTCTTGTATACCTGGAAAATTTTGAGCCAAAGATTTTGAAATTTGGAGTGTTTTCCTTGAGACTCGTTTTCTTTATCCCATTTCAAAACTAGGTCCCCTACTTCAAAACTCTTTTCTCTAGCCTTATGCTTGTCAAACCATATTTTAATTGTCTACTGATGAGTGGTGAACTTAGCTTTAGCCTTTTCTCTTTCTTCGTCTAGCATGAGAAGGCTATCAATCCTTTGTTGTAGAGTGAATGAGGGCTGACCTCTTGATTCCTCGACGAGATGTAAAGATGGAAGATACAATTCATTTGGTAGAATGTCTTCTTTCCCATATACCAGAAAGTACTGTGATTTTCCTATGGATTCTTTAGGTGTTACTCTATCATTCCATAGGGCGTTATGAAGTGAATTATGCCAATTCCTCTGATTTTCAACAATTGTCTTTTTTAAGATTCTTACCGGGTTTTTGTTATTTGACTCTGCTACCCCATTCCCTTGCGGATAATAGTTTGCAGAATATATTATTATGTTCCCTTTGCCAAGAGAGAATTTGGTCAAGCATATGGAAGAAAAGCAGGCAACATTGTCAAAAACGAGGATGGAGGGTAGTCCAAACCTCGTTATCAACTATTTTTCTGGAAATTGTATTACTACCTTTTCATTAATGTGTGTGAGAGGGATAGCCTCTATCCATATTGTAAAATACTTTGTAGCATTCAATACATATTTACGTTGTTTCTAAGAATTGGGTGTAATTTCTCCTATGGCGTCTATTCCCCACTGCTCAAATGGTTTTGGGATGCATGGCCCTTTAGTCTAGTCACTACAAACTTGACTTTGTTTCCATCATCTACATTCTCATACTCAGATTATTCGTCCATAGCACTAATCCAATCAATCATATCAACAACATTTAGGCTACCTTCGTACATGGGTACCTCTAATTTTGGTTTGGAACCAACTCCTAATATTGCTCTAACCAATCTCTCTCCATCCCCTTCTTCTTTAGTCTCTACCTCTTCTTCTTAAATTTCTTTCTCTCTATCATTGACATCTCTCGTGTCAAATCATCTTCTCTATACAAGTTCCATGGTCTGTAAATGTGCTTGAATATTCCTCATCTCTTCAAGCAAAGATACATTGAAAAGTTGTCTCCTTTGACCCACTCTTCCTCTGGCTCTAGCTTCCATCTTTCACAAAATTATGTTTCAAAATTTTCTTCGAGGTCTTTATTTGTTGAGACAACTTCTAATTAGCACTCTGATACCAAAAATTATGCATGGGTATGTTTTCTCTTTTTGATTGTACCATGGATTTTATGCTTCTAAGTTATGAAGGGACTCAATCAACAATACTACATGTACTGCATTCTTTGTATAATTGCAACCACAATAATTTGTTTTCCCATTCCATTCAAATAAAAACCTCTGATTGAATTAAAAATATACTTACATGCCATGTTCTTTCATGCACGAAAACAATCTCATTTAACGGATATTTAAAACTATTACCATATTTGCTTTGATTCTTTTACATGCTCGAAAACAGAGCTTTCCACCACTTAATTTGAATAAAGTGTTCCACCTAGATGAAAAAACACACTTAATCTCAATCCCTCGATCTAAAATCCAACCTCAATCTCGACCTCATGTGGGTATTGATGTGTCTTGGATGCAATTTGTTTTTAACAAGTTATCTTTCTATCGTCTAGATAAACTCGTTCCCTAATTTTTGACCTTCCTTTTCGAATGGATAAACCCACTGATAGAGTTATGACCTTCCTTTTCTTACACACATTGATTATCTAGTTAATACAAAGTGTAGTACCAATGAAATGAATGGAAATACCAAGAAATAGAAATAGAAAATTGAATATACAATAAATCTCTCATAAAAATTAGAAACATCCACAATCTTGTTCCAAACCCCCTCATTCCATTCTGAAAAAATAAATGCTTATAGTTTATCCTATACACCATGAGGAATATGACTCAAACCCAATAGATTTGTTGAGATCTTCCATTATTAGATAAATAAAAACTAATTCCTAGGCTTAGGGCAATATCAGGAGCTCATTTTAGAACAAGTAAATATGATAAAACAAGTAAATTTTATCTATTAGCTCATTATGTGAGATGGAGGAGGTTATGAACACACGAGTTTAAACAAGTTCCTACACACATGTATGAACCAAAAAATACCCCTGTGTGACAAATAAAGAAACAAGACAACATGTATCACTAGTGATGCACTTGCATCAATTGGGAAGAACAATGGAGTGTCATTAAGGTTCATTTCAACATTACAATAAAATAAAATAAAAAAAGAGTATGAGAAAAGGATGTAAATTGTATGTTGTAATGACCATTAACAAGAAGGAGGATTCAATGAGTTTATAACAATATCCAATGTTGCAAGAGTTTTCAAATGTATTTCCAAAGGAATTCCTTGGATTACCGCCTAAAAGCAAATTGGAGTTCATGATTGAACTTAAACCAAGAATAGAACCTATTGTAAAGGCTCCTTACTGAATGATGACTCTGTAGTTACAAGAGTTGAAAATACAACTCCAAGAAATTTTGGATTTGAGATTTATATGTCCCAGTATATCACCATGGGGAGAATCGGTGGTATTTGTAAATAAGAAAGATGGATCATGGAGACTTTGTATCGACTAACGAAAGTTGAACAAAATGACGATAAGAAATCAATATCCATTTCCTAGAATTGATGATTTATTCGAACAGAAGAAAGAAGATAAAGTATTTTCTAAGATAGATTTAAGGTCAAGATATCATCAATGGAGGATAAGAGAATTTATTCCTAAGAAATTGTTTAAAATGCATTTTGGACATTTTGAATTTGTGGTAGTACACTTTGGATTAATGAATGCATCAGACATTTTTATGATTCTAATGAATGGGGTGTTTTGGAATACCTTGACAAGTTCGTGAAAGTATTTTTGGATGATATTTTGATATATTCTCGTACATCGAAGGAGCGCGAAGAAAATATTAGAAAAGTATTACACTATCTTAGAGAGCATAAGTTACATGGAAAACTTTCTAAATGCTCATTTTATGAGTCAAAGATTCTTTACTTAGGGAATATCATTTCAAGAGAAGGAATCATAATAGATCCGACAAAGATAGAGGCAATTATGGAATGGTTGGTTCCCACTAATGTACATGAAGCATGCAATTTTATTGGTTTAGAGAGATATTATAAAAGGTTTGTGGAAGGTTTTTCAAAGATCACAAATCATATTATGGAACTATAGAAGAAAAATAAGAATCTTCTTAAAATTCCACAACTGACTAGTTCCACATGTGTGAGTAATGGAAGTCGAGATTCCATACACTCAATATCATGGTGGTCAATGGGATAGGTCAACTCACAAGAGGCATAACATCTTCATATGAACTCTTATTGTGGTGATCTTCACATTGTTGGAAATAGCTCAATGTGTACAATAGCATCAATAGGTTGGAACTTCATTCACAAAGTTTTGACCCAAAAAATGGTTGTTTAAATCCTCAAATAGGCTCCAGAAGATTCTAGACCCCACATAACCAAAGTAGTACTTTCCCCTAAAATGGGGCCTACAAGATGGTCACTCCAGTTCCCCCACCTATAAAGTACCAAAATATATGACAAATTATATAATGATCCATTTTGGATCAATTTTTCACACCTATAAAATTCTCTATCCACTCCTTAGTGTTTGTTGTTTGTGGAATGACATGGCCCCTATCCTTCTTATGAGATTTTCATTAATTTCTATAGGCTCGTCTAACCAAATCTTTCTTGTATGGTATTGGTTGATGATAAACCTTGTTTCTTCCTCTTTTGAACCTCCAAATCATATGACTTAGGGTTCTTTCAAATAGATTCTAATCCTTTATTTCTCCAATTGGTTTGTCTCTTTCCTCCATCAACCACTTTCAACTACCCATTGTTGGTAACTTATGTAATGCTTATTCCAATATAGTTATTGGACTTTCAATTCTTTGATCCTTTGCAATATACTTCAAAATATGTTGATTGTCATTTATCAAAAAAATATTCATTTTTAGCTATATATTCTTAGACTTATCAACCTCCTTTGGGATAGACATCAACCCTCTCATCCTCTTATCCATTTCTTTCAAATCCTCAACTTCTTCACTTGCTTAATTTCCACTGCAATTCACACTCCAATTTTTCTCCTTAGTGTTTTTTATCTGGATTATATTGAGAACAAAATCAAGGCAAAGATATAACAAGGAAACACACAAATATATTGCAAGAAACACAGTAATACATTTAACTTATATTCTATTATTGAATGGAATAAAAAATAATGTAAAATGCAAAGCATACAAACTAGCTAGAATGGAGGTAGATTATCCTTGAAGGGAGAGATGTATCGGCTACACTCATTTGCAAGAAATTGATTACAAAGACGCTGAAAAAACATTTAACATAAAGTGTCAATGAGAAACACCCTAAACATCCAAAAACCTAACCCTAGAAGATGAAACACCAAAAGGTTTGTGGGATCAATGTGATTAGTTTATACATCGAATTTCTAAGGGCGTTACTTTTGCATATGATCTCCATTTGGGGTGATTGACATCTCATTGGAAAGGTCTATATGAGAAGTATATATTTTGAAAGGTCCAATACATGCCTTAGACATCTGTTTGGTGCTACCATGTCAAAGAAAACATCGTTTAGGGCCTCAAAACAACCCCGGAAGTTTGGGACCCAAAAAACTGTAGAAAAACTGCCAAGATGTGAAACCATTCTTAATTAGTGGAACATGTCACTAATACATATTGAAAAAATTGTGATGAACTACTTGCAATGAAAGTAGCTTTTCATCGTAAAAATGAATATAAAGATTTAAATTTATCTTTCTTTTTTTAATCATCTCGCGTTCGTCGCCTAGACAGTGACCTCTATCTTTTGTCGCATAGTTCGTCGCATGGGAAACGATACAAATATTACCGTTGCACTGTTCAAAGTCACCCAACTATTTGAAAAATTCAATATTGACTTGGTCAATGCTCATCGCATAGTTCATCACATGC
>JZKD02S1601823.1:114001-149686 GCA_000966675.3 Picea glauca | reverse complement strand
TGTAATATGTTTCATCTCATATACATAAATGTTGACTTTTATATATTTTTTCTAGTGTTAATTAATGTGTAAAATAAGAATGCAATATTTACGATTAATATTCTTTACATTAACTGGTAATTATTTGTTTATGTTGTAGATTGTTAGGTGAATTTTTGTTACCATCGTCAACTATTTTACCTCGCACATATCGAGATTTTCTTGCCATTATGAAAGAAATTGGAATGGGGTGTCAAACTATAGATGCATGTCCTAATGATCATATTATATATTATGGACAATATGCGTAAAAAACATAATTCCTACAATGTCTTATCAGTATATATCGAACTGATCAAGTAACAAAAAAGGTTCCTCGAAAGGTTCTTCATCATATTCCCATAATTCCATATTTATAGTGATTGTTCAAGTGTGAAAGCATAGCACAATTTAAGGATTACCATGCATGGAACAGAAGTGGATATGGTGTTCTTCAAATACCTACATATGCTTATGCATTTAGGGAAATTGAGGAAAAATGGGCATATTTCAAAGATGAACCTCGTAATGTTAGGCTTTCATTGACAACTGATGGTGTTAATCCATTCGGAAAGATTAGGTCTATTTACTCAATGCGGCCTATTTTTGTTATCAATAATAACATTCCTCATTGGATGTCAATAAAGAGGGAGCACATAATGTTGACAATGATTGTTCCAGGTTTTTGTTTACATTAATTTTTTGAATGTAACATTTTCATTTGTTTTGTTTTTTACATAATATATTTTGTTTATTTATTTACTTATATATACATATCATGGTAGTAATTATGTGTAATTTCAAATAATTAGGTAATTACCAAGATAAATATATGAATGTATATACCGAGCCTCTTATCAGCAAGCTACTAAAGTTTTGGGCCGACATTACTATATATGACATCTGTAAACCAATCGAGGAGAAGAAATTTCAATTTTGTGGAGTACTTCTATGGACAATTCATGATGCCCCATGACTAACACATTTTTGTGGTATGGAGAATTTTGTTGCACTTTAATACTATATAATTTTTTAAAGATATCATGCATGTTTTTTAAATAATCCCATCGTATAATTGACATTAATCCATCTGACGTTCCAAGTCTTCAAACAAAGGGTAAATTTGCATGTCCAGTTTGTGTTCGTAAGATGAAGTAACGCCATTGAAAAAGTTTAGGAAAGGTGGTGTTTGATGAGTATAGGCACCTCCTCCCTAAGAACCATAGGTATCATACTATTGAAAAATATTTTTTCAATCAAAAAGAAGAGACCGGATTAAAACCACGAAGAATGACACCTCATCTATGGAGGTTGGAATATAATAGGAATCGTCAAGGTACACAATTTCTTTATGTTTCGTATATGTAATTTTTTGAATTTTTATTTTAATAATTATTGAATTTATTTTACCGTATTTGAATTGTTGTGATTTCTTTTATGCTTCATGATGAAGGCCAACATCATGAAGGTGTTATTAATGGGATTCCACGAGGAATGAAATGTTATCCCACACAATTCATGAGGTTTCCCTACTACGAGGAGCTAAAAATAGCTCATTTGTTTGATACAATGCATATCGGGAAGAATGTGACAAAAAAGTTATGGTGAATCATAAATGGTAGGAGGGATAAAGAAACAATTGTCAAAATGTGTACTAACATTTAGGAAGCCAATCATGCAATGCAAAGTGTGATCTGATCAAATAGCGATGTAGACCAAAATAATTACCTTCCATGGTTATTAACAAAGCAACAAAGAAATAATGTAAAAGAGTTAATTCAGAGAATTAAATTTCCCACAGGTTTTGCTTCAAACATAAATAATATCTTAACGAAGAAAGGTGAATTTGGTAGGGTAAAAACACATGATTGGCATACCTTCATTAAGGTAATAATTTTGGTCTACTTTTTGGCACATCTTCTAAGATTTTTACTTCTTTTTGTCTACTTCGGTCGAAACAAATAACGATTCATTTTTTTTATACAATATGTTCTACTGCTATCTCTCCCAAACGAATTTGAAAATAACGTTAAACAACTTATATATGATCTTGGAAAATACATGAGGAAAGTAGTTGTTATTTATAATATGAAAAATGTTCTTTCAATTTGTTGTTGTACTTAATGACATGTGTTTTACTTGTAATGTAATATATTATATTGTGTTATAATGTTGAAACATGTTATTTTCTTTTGTCATGATCTACAGATGGTTATCATTAAAATAAATCCATGAAGATGATATATAGTATTGGAAGAGAGAAATGCTTCGGCTAATGTGTCAAATGAAAAAGTGTCTACCTCCAACATTTTCAATGCACAAGAACACTACCTCATACACCAAGTTGAGGAGATTGAAATGTGTGAACCTCTACACACAAGGTCAATGTGTATGGCAGAGAAGCACTTGAAATCATTGAAGTCTTTGGTTAGACAAAGAGCACGTCCTAAGGGTTCTATGGTGGAGGGATATATGGTATATCAATCCATGGTGTATATTAGTCAGTATCTTCCTAAATTACCAGCACCAACTATACATGCAGTGGATCACATTTGGGATGTGAACTCCATCAAAAAATTTGAAGTTTAGGAGCACTTGCCGGGGAAAGGAAGAATGAAAAAACCAAGAGGTAATATATTAATAATTGTGGAGATTTATATTAATACATATAAATATTTATTTTTTTTGTATATGATCATACTCATTAATATATTAATATCTATTATTTCATCAATTATTAATATGTATCATGGTTATAACTAATATTTAATACTAACCTTCAAAAAAATTACTTTCCATAATGTGGGACAGATGCTAGACGGAAAAACCCTAGTAAATCCTTAACGAAACCCTGTATGCTATGCTCCGCCTACAGGCGAAACAACTACACGATTCACGTTGGTTAGACTAAACACCTCACAGCTGATGGATCAAGATGAGTCCAGAGGGGGGGGAACCCCCCTCATATAGGGATGTAACAATGAATGATAGAGCTGGAACACGGGCCAAGCAACTTGCCTTTGAGCCATCGCCACACCTTAGAGAAAAAATGCTAGCCAAAGAGTAGGGATTCATGAAAGCAATGGATGTGGAGCCAAGCACGTCTCATCCAAAGGAATCTCGGGGATGGGAACTAGGAAAATGCATTCCCCAATCGAAAAAACATCCAAGACATATCATAATCTCAACCAGGGTTGGGGAACACACTCAGTTCATGCGAGAGCATGCCCTAATAGGCAATTTCCTGGGTCTTTGGCCTTCAGAATGGGATTTTTGAGATGGATCAAATATTGGTGGAACCCTAAGGGACACTATGAAGTATGGCCTGTTTGAAATATCTGGTGGACATAGATCTCGAAAAATAGGAGGAAGCCCTCAACTAGAAGGATTTGCACACAATTCTTGTGGAACAACTCAGAAAGGTTCACAAGGTGTTCATAGACTCCACCGTGGGCTCCACATCATGACTAGGTATATCCTTAGATCCATCCACTGAACCAAAATGCACCCCCCAAGAAAATAAAAGAGGGGCACGCAAATCCACCCAACAGCTTATCAAGGAAGTAGGGAACTTTATGCTCAACTTGGGCCAGGTTCAAGGGCTCATGAACGGTTACCTCCATCCACCTCCCAACTCGTCATGATGAATATTATAACTTGGAATATTAGAGGACTCAATGGAATATCCAAGAAGAGGACTCTTCAAGACTGCATACGCGTTGAGAATATGGATGTTCTCCTTTTCCAGGAGAAAAAATGTGTTGGACAAGAAGCAGATCTCATCTTTCGACATTGTTGGAGAGGTTGTGACTCCCTTTGCAATGACTCTAGCGGGGTGGTAGGTGATCTGGCGATCTTATGGAACCTCGCAATAGTCATCATAGATAATACCTTCTCCACTGTAGGAACTATCATGACTCACTTCAAAGTCATAGGATCTACCAAAGAAGGTGAGATCACAAATTCTTATGGACCTGAGAGAACACAGGACAAAGAGAACTTCTTGAAACGAATAACTACTATCAAATCATTGTCGAGCTTGCCTAAATGGCTGCTAGGAGGTGACTTCAACATGATCCTAACATTGGAGGAGAAAATAGGGGGCACCAAATGGCTTGATCAAGACAACGGTAAGTTTTGAGCCCTCATAGATCAACTAAATCTTGTGGATATAGATACTAGGAATGGTATTTTCACCTAGTCCAATCGCAGATATGGACACCAGAAGGTAGCTTTCCAGCTAGATCGCTTCCTCATTTCACAAGCTCTGTTGCTGGAAGATATTTCCATTGAGGCCAATGTTCTACCGAAAGTAATCTTAGACCACTGGCCCGTCTCGCTTTGTCTAGATGCAGGAGAGATGCCCAAACTCAAGCCCTTTATATTTGAGAAATTCTAGCTATCCCACCCTGATTTCCAACATCTCTCAAATTCCTGGTGGAATTAAGCAGAAATAGAACATGGTACATTCATGTACAAATTCCATCAGCGGCTCAAAATTTTCAAGGCATATCTAAAGCACTGGAATAAAACTGTTTTTGGGAACATCCTTCAAAGAATGCAATAAATTGAGAAGCGATTGGAAACCCTGCAAAAGACCTTCATTTTAGGAATCAAAACCACAGACTTAATGAAGGAACAAGAGGAGCTTAAGACAGAATTGGAAGAAAGGAAGAAGCAGGAGGAAATACTCTGGCGTCAGAAATCCAGAGTATAATGGCTTAAATAGGGCGAAAAGAACACCAAATTATTTCACCAATCAATGGCGCATCGTAGATACATCAACATAATAACCCAGCTGGAGGATGCTCAGGGTAATCCCATTAGGGAGCATAACAGAATTGTAGAGGAACTAGCCAATTACTACAAAGAACTCCTAACAGGAACCATTGATGACAGAATGCCAACAATCAAAAAAATCACCAGGAACATACCCTCCCTAATAACTCCAGAATAAAATGAATCCCTAAAGAGACTCATCACTCAAGAGGAAGTTGATCAAGATGTCAAGGAAATTCCCCCAAGAAAATATCTCGGTCCAGATGGATTCACAATAGACTTCTTCCACTATTGTTTGGAAATGATCAGAGAAGAAGGTTGGCAGGTGGTGGAGGAATCTAGAACCTCAGGTCAAGTCCTCTCAGATTTTAGTGCCACCTTCCTCACACTCATCTCTAAGGAGGAGAGTTTCATGCACCTCAAATAGTACAAATCGATTTCTCTTAGTAATGTCATCTACAAAATCATCACAAAATTCATAGCCATGCGTCTCAAACTGATTCTGCCTTTTATGATCTCCAAATAGCAGGTGGGCTACGACGAAGGCAGGAAAATCATGGACAACATCATCCTAGTGCATGAGGTCATCCACTCACTAAAAGTGACAAAGACTCCAGGTATTCTCATCAAACTCGGCCTCTCTAAAGATTTTGACAGGATCAGTTGGCAGTACATGTGCTCCCCCCTAGACGATTTTGGCTTTGACAACCACTGGATAGACTAGATCATGAGGCTCACTTATTCAGCCTTATTCTCTATCATGGTCAATGGCATGCCCTCCCATCCCTTCTCTCCCACCAGAGGAATCTATCAAGGGGACACCCTCTCCGCTTTCCTCTTTGTCATAATGGCGGAAGGACTGAGCAGCTACCTTAAAGATTATGTTTTGAAAGGTTCCCTTAAAGGCCTTCCTTTGCACAATATTTAGCTAGCCCCTTCTCACAGCCATTTTGTCGATGACACCCTCCTTTTGAACGCTCTAATAGCCCGAGAATCCATTAAACTCAATTCTATCCTCACTTACTTTGTTGATGCTTTGGGAATGGCCTTAAACCTTGAAAAATCTAAGCTCTACATCTTCAATACCCCGGTGGATATCCAAAACCATATCTCCTGCCTCCTAGGTATTCCCAATAGCTCCCTTCCATCCATTTATCTAGGAAATCCGTTCACAGGAGCGGATACATGCAACCTCTCTTGGGACAACCTGCTACTCTCCATCTCCAGTAGACTCAAAAACAGGACCTTCAGACCTCTTAATATTGAAGCTAGTTGATTCTCCTAAAGTTTGTTCTTCAAGCCTTTCCAACCTACCTTTTCACTGCCTTAGTAGCACCACGGTCTGTCATCCAAGCCATCAGGAACATTCAGCACAAATTCTTATGGCACGGGAATAACCCAAATAAGAAGTGGGCGCTAGTTGGTTGGGATAAGATATGCAAACCTAAATATTTGGGTGGAATAGGGCTCAGGGACCCAGTGAAAATAAATCAAGTCATGGGGGAAAAACTATGGTGGTGATGGATCAAGCACCCCATAGAGCTCTGGGAAAAAATATGGAAAAAGAAATATGCTCTCACCACAAGAGAAGATCAACTAATAATATTCAACGATTAGATTCAGGGATCCAATATATGGAACATGGCTTGGAACAACAGACAACTAATATAGAATCATGATTTCTAGGAGATCATAGATGGTGAACATGCACTGTTCTCGAAAGAATCTTGGTAACAACAACCACTTTTGGATACTCTTGAAGAACTTACCCCCCTACGCTAATCACTGCAACCTAAGAAATTCAGATGGGTAAAGGATATTTGGAGCACGTCTGATAGGCACCGGCCATGGTGCACTTGGAAGACTAAAGCACATGAACTTCACCTCCCAAGGGATATGGACCTGCAAGCCTATCAATATTATGAAAAACAATGGAAAATATCCATCAGGGAAGGTCCAGACATTCTCATATAGGGGCACTCCATGGCTGACAACTTTTCAGTCAAAGAAGCCTACTACTTACAAGGGAACTATCAGGATTAGTCCAAAGAGAGCATCTTGGGTAATATCTGGAACTCAAAACTCTGGCCTAAAGTTTCCATCTTCCTGTGGCTCAGAGTCCAAAACCACATCCTCACTTGGGACAATCTCAGGAAATGAGGTTCATAGACCCCTCCATTTGTACCCTCTTTACAACAATAGGAAGAAGCAATGGAGCACCATTTCAACCAATGCCACTGCAGTCAAATAATTTGGGATTTGGGACCTCAAATAATGTGCCACTTCAATAGAAACATGGCTAACATCATCAACACTGTATAAAATTGGGACTCGATCTCCTATCAGAACCCAATCCTGGATCAAATCTGGCAGCTCCTACTGGGCTTCATCCTATGGAAAATCTAGAAGGAAAGAAACAAAAGGATCTTCCAATCGAATTCTCACCCCCCCACCTCAACTTGGTAAATAATAATGAAATTGATTTGGGAAACAATTAAGAGTGGGAATTGGTTCCAAGACGACTTAAAATGTAGCATGGGTGAAAGGCATATCCTTCAAAACTAGAAACTCAATCTTGATGATACAATTCATAGCCCTGTGGCCAACCGATCAAATTGCATCCCAAGCACCTAGTACCCCCCACCATTAGGTTTCACCAAAATAAAATTTGATGGTGTTTCAAAAGGGAATCTGGGCTCGACAAGCTTTGGGGCAGTCCTCAGGAACTCGGATGGAGAAATTCTCCACTATGCAGCGGGATTTCTTGGTTTTAATACAAACAACGTTGATGAGCTCTCTGGATCCTCCTAAGAGGAATTAAGATACAACAGACCATGTTGGAACATGGGAAGACCCAAGGTTCAACGCTTAACTGTGCACCAATAAAACCCCAACTACCGACCCTTTTGACTACACTTGTGAAGTAGGGGAAGTCTCACCCGAGGTAGAAGCAGGGGGGTTACAGGACGTAGGTGTCTGTAACCAGGCTAGGACACGAGTCTGTGATAAGATCACTTCGCAGAATATTATTTTAACTCTTAGGAAGTGAGAATGCATTAGTTTATTAACCTCATTAACATCGCAGAGCATAATCAAAGATAGATCTAGTGTAGTAACAACAATTGATTATGACCCTAAGCACTTAGCACTATAATTTAAATCTAGCATTCATTTACCCTTAACATAAGTAAAGTACTTAATCAACAAAATATCTATCTATTACACATCATAATCAAAGCACTAAGAAGATTCACAATAGAAATAACACAACACAAAGCAAACTATGAGACACCAGATATACGTGGTTCACCCCAGGGTAGGGCTACGTCCACAAACTATTTTGCCTCTTTATTATTCACCAAGATCTTACATCCAGTCACTCCTGTGCACTAAGCCACAGAGTCAAACTTCACACAAGACATGAGATATGTGCACTAATCCCTAGATCCTCCTTCTTTGCCTTCCAAAAAAAGGTCAAATTCACAGAGACACAATCTCTATCACAACACTTAACACTTTCTACAAAATCATAGTCGAGCATAAATCCTTGACCACATGCATTCCTTCACACAAATCAACTTGAACTACTTATTCTACACTACATTCCTCTTTATTTATACTTTACAAAATCTTACAATAAGGCCTAAACATGGGGAAAATCCGTGGGCTGACATCCCATAAACCCGTTACAAAACCATAGAGGACCCCTTACTGGGTCCTCTTAACCCTCCACATAGGTGATATCCATGATCTCATCTCTTCCTGGGCGCTCCTACTTCGATCATCGTGTCAAAGTCCAAAAGTGGGCCAAAACTAACCAAAGTTTCCCCAAGACTTGGTCGAGGGCCAACAGGCTCCCAACACTCAGTTGTGACTCATCCTGAGACACTTAGGTCCAGACAATGATACTTCGAAAGCCTTGAGATTAACTCGATCTTCCTCGACTTGTTGCCTCACCTAAGCCTCCTGTTGATCGAGCTCCTAGATTTTCTGCCCTGTAACAGGCCCTTCCAGGCGTTGTTCTACTGCTGCAACTACTTGATCTAATTGTGAACTTTGGCCATCTATCTCCTCAAACACCTTGCAAGATTTGTCCTACACAGGTTATAACTTTTGTGTTACTTCCATCAACTTACCCTAGAGGGTAGTGATCTATTGTTTTACTATATGTTTCTCCTGGGATCTCTTCATACTTTCTACTATTGTGAGTAGCTTCATCTGCACCTGTAATGAAAATGCTTGTTGATGCACCTCCTGTAACTGAGCCTCTAGATTCTTTAACTCGGGATCCTCGACAAGGCAGTCATATGTCTAGGTGCTTCTGTCACTCAACTATTTACATGCCAAGGCAAGGTATTTTACACTTTCTACTTTGTTTTTGGCGGACTCCTCCCTCTGGTCACGCACCTCCTATCAGGTGCTCAACATTGTTCAGGGCTCCAATTTAGGTATCCTAGCCTGAAAATATTGGAGGGTCTCTGTTATATTTGCTACTTGAGATTCAACAAGCTCCTGATCCTCCTGTACCAAGCTTGGCACAGAGCAACATGTACTTACTGCTTCTTTGACCACGGCCTGCTCTGCGAGTAGTTGTTCTTTTACCTTCAGTAGTTGGGATTTGCCATCTCTCTTTTCCTCCTGAATCTCCGCTTTCTCTCTTTCATGGGCAACTACAATGTCCTGCGCTGCACGTAATTGTACTAGGAATTATTATGGAACCGATCTTATGTTTCATCATCAAGGATTCTTAGTTGGGATACTCTTTCAATGATCATTTCTCTCTGTTCCCTTCTATATGCCTTCAAACCTGCCTCCAATACTTCGACCTGTCCTGGAGGTACTCCTTTAAGGTTAACCTCAACATGCAAGTTGGGGCTATCTTGCAATACTGCAGGGTTGGGAAACTTGAAGCTATACTAGAGGAGGGTGATCCAAATCCCTAGTTCACCCTACAGATTCGGTTCTTCCTCCAATTCGGCATTTTGTGATGTGGAAGGTGCAAATGGTGCAGTAGGCACTGCGCTGAACAAATGAAAAACCTATTGCAATTCCTTCAACTCCCTCTGAATATTTTCATACAACTTCACTTGTTTCTCTTCATATCTCTGCAGCATGTCTTTAGAGGCATCCTCTATAGATCCACGGACCAGAATAATGTCATCATCAGTGAGAGTGGCTTCCAACTATGGATTATTGGCGCGCATTTTCTTCCTTGCTGAAGGTTTCTTCAAAGAAACTTTCCTCTTTTGTGGTGTTACTGTCCCAATAGGGGGATCTTCAGGTGGTGTAGCTTCACCTCCTCCTTTCTCTTCTTCTCTTTCATCTCTTCTTCCCTATCCTTCTTCTTCATCTTCTCCTCCTCCTGGCGAGCTGGAACCATTATCTCCAGAAGTTTTTTCCTCTTTGTCACTCTCTATGTGTTGGACTTCAACCTGTTTTTTATGCTTCTTCGTCCCATTGGACTATTCGACATGTTCAACTCGTGTAACTATCAGGCTTCCTATAGTGTCATTGTCAGACAAATTTTCATCGGCAATAGGTACAAGAAATTATTTTGGCCATTCATTTGTAATATGTTCCATATCTTCATCTGTGAGCTTATAGTATGATTGAAATTCTTCATGGTGCTCATATCTTCATGCAGTGATGTAAATGAAATAGGGATCAGCATGAAACTTCGCTATGGGTCAGTATTGATGGAGGTACGTGGTGCCATACATGGGAATCATTCAATGGTTACCTTCAACTGCTGATAATATCCGTGAAACACAACATTATACTGCCACTACTTTGTCATGTAATAGGTATACCACAGGGTGGAAAATTGAGCAGCCAGGGGATCTGTAGGTTCAATCTTTGGGAAGGTATCTCCTTCAGGCATCCTCCAAGCCACAAATGTGATCAAGATGATCAACGGACTATAGTGAAACTCATATCTCAAGTCTTGGGCTTCGTGGCAATCCTTTTCTATCTCGTTGACGAGGTAGTTCGCCCACTTCATATGCATGCCCTCCACACACTTTCTTGCGAGGTCCACCACAAACCCAGTGACCTTTGTGGGGTGGTTCTTCCTCACTATCTTTCCAGGTAAGAGTTGAAAAGCAAGGCACACTACACCATCCTGTATTGAGGCTACCATGTAACCTCACTTCCCCTTTTCTACCTCTCCATAGGCTTCTTTGATGCATTGTGCTAATGAATGATCTGAGGTCTTCTCTGGATATAATTGTTATGGGTCAGGACCCTTCAAACTTAAACCTGTGATCCAGTGGATCAGTGTCAGATCCACAGTAATTACCATGTCAAGACATAAGTATCCTCCATGATAGTGCAACAGAAGGAGTTTAACACAAGCGTTAACCTCCTGGTGGCAGCCAAAATGTGGAATCTTCATCACGTTCAATACAATTAACTGCACCAACCCCTTAATGCATGGCTGCGAGACAAGGTGAGGTTTCTTTCTAGTTGTCTTCGTTAAGTAACGATGAGGAGATAGCGTGGCATAGTTATTTTGGTCTCCTAAGTTGAATTCGTTGTGCTTCAACAACGAGATCTGTCCTAACTGACTCCCGACTATGTGAATTCCTTTCAGAATGTATGTAGTGAACACAGATTACTACAAATCGCGAGGGATATTGTCGCGGTTAACATTGTCGGCCAGAGGCAGAATATATTCAGGCAAGATCAATGGGATCTACTTCACGTTAGCCATATCATCGCGGTGCTTACTTCTCTGTTCAATTACAGGGTTGATGCGGGTGGATCGACATCCGATCAAAGGGGAATCCTGCAGTCCCCTAGTCTACGATTCTTGAATATCTTCAGATACAGGTCTGTCGGCCATGATCTTCCTAAGAAATTCCTCAACAAAGTACTCCAAATTGTTGGGTTCAGCCGACATTCTGTCTTTTAACAGACAGGCAGGGTAGACAAACGAGCAGGCAGGGTATAGTTTCAGATAACGAAAGGTAGCACAACTCAACACTTGGACAATTCTCTTCTTATCTTAGTCAATCACGGGTAGAAAAAATTGGTCCCAACGCCACCATCAACGAGTTAAATAAGTGGGGTAGTCATGAAGGATTTTCCAATGGACAAGAACTAGAGTTAAATTCTTCAATTAATGTAAATCTAGTCATTATGTTGCGGTCTCAACATCAAAACGCAGTCCATAAACCCATAAATGTGTTTCTTAACCATTCTAGAGTGTCATTCTAATGGTCGGGGTGCCTCCAACAGTTATATAACTTCTCCAGGGCTAAGTCCAAATCTGCGTAGACCTGTTGTTCCAGTGAGGTTCAAACCCCACAAACCTGCCTCCTGCGAGGTTCCAGTCTGCGAAGTCTTCCATATGGTTTCCATAGTTTCTTGTAGCTTTTCTAAATTAGCCTTATTTTTATTGAGATTCCTTTCCTCCTTTCCTATTATCTGAGTCTCTTTAACTTATTTTGGAATCCTCTTTCCATTCTTGTTCTTATCTTCCCTAGTGTAGTGGCTTTGCACTATCGAGATACCCTCAAAGGTTCTGAAGTTAATATCCATTTTCTTAATAATTCTTGAGTGGGAACACTTCTCTCTTGGATAGATAGGTCCTTCAAGCCTTCTTTCATTCTTTCAACCCTGATAGCAAATTCTTTTGCTTTATGTCCCTCCTGCATTGTTACTTTGCTCTGTTGCTTCGACTTATCCTCTCGTTCTTCTATTAGTTGATCTATTTTCCTAGCTATGAAATCCATTAATTCTTTCTTTTTCTTTTTTGTAGCTTCTTCCTCTACTTTCCTTCTGATCTGATCCTTCTCAATCCATGTCTTACCTAACAAAAGTGGGAAAGGGGCATTGTCCTCAACAAACCTAATAACTTCAAATTCTTCTTCAGTCAATGTTCCATGAACAATAATAGGTAGAGTAGTTACTCTTCCACATAAAGTTATCATCTTTCCCTTAAACAATCCTATCCTTCCCAAATAAGGTACCATAGTAGGCTTTCCCAAAATTTTCCAAGTTTCTTCTGTCATAATATTCACTTGTGTTTCTTCATCCAAGACTATGTGGTCTATGTCGAAGTTTTTTATTCTTGCACTTATGCATTGTTTTGCTTTCAATATTTCTAGTAAACTTACATCTTTATAAACATCCTTCATTTCTTCCAACTGTAATAACATAGTTTGAGATTCCTCTAACCTTTTATCTTTATGACTTTCTAACAATATACCCTTAGTCTCTTGAATCTTTTCATAATTTTCTTGTCTTATGTCCCTCCCCTCAACTTTAGCAATCATGCTCGAACAATCCTCAACCTCATGACCAACAACCTTACAATAAAGACAAATAGGGCCTAGCCCAGGGCATGCCTTAGCAATATGTCCCAACCTTCTGCAATTATAAAATAAGGTCAATCCCCTTTTTCTCTTAAATGTTCCCCAATATTTTATGTACTGCACACTTCCCCTAGGATCATAGTGTTGGACCTGGAATCTGCAAAAATTCTTTCGAGGTTCCTGCATCCACTTATTAGTCCAGAAACTCTTTCTATGCATAGGAATAAAATATCTTTCTTCATTTTCATTAAATTTACTCAAATAAACTATTTCTTTCAAGTACACCCTAGCCTTCAAACTAGGACACAATCTATTAAACATACTTAAATTCATGCTTTCAAAACAAAAAATTTCACTTATCTTTCTCTTTCCAAAGTACAAAGCTTACCTCTTTTAGAATCTTACCTCTTTTCTTCAGAACAACTTACTTTCTTGGCACAAATATTTGCAATTCAAGTAGAGTATTGTGCACTTCAGCAGCAAATCCACACACAGATCTTCTATTTTTATTTACTTCAGTTCCCAACAATCACAATTTCAGGTCTCGGCAACGGAACCATTTGTTGGCATAGGGGCAGACCCGGGGTTCATCGCTTAAGAACGCACCAAAAAAAACCCGACTACTGGCCCTTTCGGCAACACCTGCGAATCATGCGAAGTCTCACCTGAGGTAGAAGAAGGGGGGGTTACAGGACACATGTGTCTATAACCAGGCTGGGACACGAGTCTGTGATAAGATCACTTCGCAGAATATTGTGTTAATGCTTAGGAAGTGAGCATACATTATTTTATTAGCCTCATTAACATCACAGAGCATAATCAAATACATATCTAGCATAGTAACAACAAGTGATTATGCAGCATGAGCACTTAGTAGTTAACACTTAACACTATAAGTTAAATCTATCATTCATTTAACCTTAACATAATTAAAGTACTTAAGAAACAAAATATCTATCTATTACACATCATAATCAAATCAATAAGAAGATTCATAACATAAATATCATAGCAAAAAGAAAACTATGAGACACCAGATATATGTGGTTCACCCTAGGGTGGAGCTACGTCCACAAACCGTTTCACCTCTTTATTATTCGCCAAGATCTTACATCCAGTCACTCTTGTGCACTAAGCCACAGAGTTGAACTTCGCAGAAGACATGAGATCTATGCACTAAGCCCTAGATCCACCTTATTTTTCTTCCAAAAATAGGTCAATCACTCTTGTGCACTAAGCCATAGAGTTGAACTTCGCAGAAGACATGAGATCTACGCACTAAGCCCTAGATCCTCCTTCTTTGTCTTCCAAAAATAGGTCAAATGCATAGAGCCACAATCTCTATCACAACACTTAGCACTTTCTACAAAATCATGGTCTAGCACAAAGCCTCGACTACATGAATTCCTTCGCACAAAGCAACTTGAACTACTTATTCTACACTACATTCCTCTTTATTTATACTTTACAAAATATTACAATAAGGCTTAAACATGGGAAAAACCCATGGGCCGACATCCCATAAACCCATTACAAAACCCTAGAGGACCCCTTACTGGGTCCTCATAACCCTCAACATAGGTGAGATCCATGATCTCAGCTCCGCCTGGGTGATCCTACTTCAATCATTGTGTCGAATTCCAAAAGTGGGCCAAAATTGACCAAAGTTTTCCCAAAACTTCGTCGAGAGCCAACAAACCACCAACTAAACAAGATCATAGTGGAGGGGGATTCCCAGATCATCATTCAACTCATAACCAAAATTATTCATGGAGATCACCCACTGGAAGTCTCCCCCAGTTGGATACTTTCAATACTTCTTGAATATTTTGGCTCCCTCTTACAACCCAATATCACCATCATCCCCTCACATGTGAAAAGGGAGGAAAAACAAGTATCTGATTGTCTGGAAAATGAAGGGGTGGCTTCCACAATGGAACTGATTCACTGGATGACACAAACCTCTCCCCGCTTTGATCTCTCAGACCGGTGCTTGGTCCTGGCCAGGAACGATTATCCAACCCTGGATGGGGTGCCATGAAGAACAGGGTGGTCACGTAGCACAAGCCAAAGCTTAGCCATTAATATGGCAGGTCGGCCCCCCTCCCCTCACCATTAAATGGGATATCACCATAACTGCTCATCAAGAGGTGAAGGACTGCTCCCTCACATGATAAAAGTGACGGCCATGAGATTCAGTGGATGGGAGACGTTGGTGGTAATAGTCATGTCGACCCTCTGTGTTATCATCCAACAAAGCAAAATTGGGAGCCATTTCACCTGGGCATCACACCATCTCGGTAGCTTTGTGCACTGGTGCAGCTACAACAACTACTAGAGGGCTTCCAACACACTTACGTTGCTCATTAGCACCCACCATTTCTCCTCCATGCTGAGGGAAAGAGGCAGGCCACATCGTGGCCCTAGCTAGCACAACTTCATCACTAGACAGAGGAGGAGGCAACAGTTAGAGTGGGAATTATCCTTATCCCACACTCAACGTAGGGAGAAGGCTAGGACTTCATCAATAGCATATGTGGAGGAGGTGATTCCAGAGGAACCAATCCAATTTCATCTGGAATCCCTCCTCTTCACTTTTCCAGATAATTAGCAGCCCCCCAGCAAATTTCCAGCAGGCACTAGTGCACCAAACACAGACCAGCCTGTGTAGGATGCAAGGGATGCTTACACCTGCATAATTGAGGAGGAATTATTCCACCTTGACCCCGAGGGCGCCATGCATCTAGTCGAATACAAAATTTTAAGCGCAACGAAGATAGTCAAGGAGCACGAGATGGAGGAGAGGTTTGGGATGGAGAAAAATAAGGAAGGAGAATAGGAGGATTCAGGTGAGGCAGTCGGTGGTTTGGAGGTGGAGGGTGGCCCAGTCTTGGTGCCACCACCTATTATGAATATCTCGGATCCCTGGCAAGAACCACTGCCATTTTTCCACCCAGAGAATCTTGCGCTTGTGTTTGATCTTAGAATCTAGATGGTGGATCAGATTCACTATGACTTCCTCATGCACTAGTTCATCGATATGTTCTACGAGGCATACTCAAAAGCATCGGTAGGACATAAATGCCTGAATTGCACCAGACCATTTGTACTCTAGCCTCAGAATGGCCCTCTCAGGGGCGACCCCAGTGATGCAACCTTCGATGCAAATGGGTAACTTTGTGGCTTGGATTTCAGTTTGGCTCCTTGCACAACTACATCACAGTTTCAATCTCATGATTAGGTCCTTGTTTAATTTCCAGTTTAATCTCCAGTTTAATTTCCAGTTTAGTCTTCATGGCTGCTATGAAAAATGGTGCATGGACTTAAGTCCACCACCTGTCTTGCTTTTCATTTGGCAGGGCAGATGGCAGACCACCAATTTTGACATTGACATCACAATCTTCCAACTATCCCGGTTTCCGCTAATTCAGCGGGACATTTGGCAGACTATTGCTATGTTCTTTTTTGTACTAGAAAAGGTTTAATAGGATTTTCCCTCTCTTTTTATTCAAAAAACAAAAACTAATATTTAATATTGGTGAATTGTGATTTTTTTATTCAGTTTCTCAAGATTGGTATGTACTGCATTTATACATTGCAAACAATCTTGACTGGATGAATGTATGGATTTAAATATGTAAACAACATCATGGTGGTAGGTTATCATGGCAACAACTATCTGGATTGGTTAGAGAAGCTCATCGTAATAGTCATTATGTTGGGTATGTGTTATATTCTTTGCACAACTAGTAGTGTATGTGTTGCACTGGGTGTGCAGGGGGGTTTGAGGGGGGGCTCTAGGCCCCCCCTTGGGGGGTGCAGGGGGATGAATTCCCCCCCGATAAAAATTTTCATGCCTCAGTAAACGTGTCACATATTTAGGTCGTTTTTCAACACATGGTTTTTCCCGATGGTTTTTTATTTCCGATAAGGAATTAAGGTTGTTGACTAATCCAGGTCATTGGGTTAGGGTTTTTGATACCACTGGATCCTATATGTATATTTTATTGTAAACAATGTATTACTATGAATGAATATAAAATATGTTGGTTTTCCTGATTTGGGTTTCTAGGGGAAAAATYTGTGTGTAATGTTTGTATTTTCCATTGTATATTTTATGTTCTTTTTCCTGAAAATTTGTTTGCAGTAAATATTGTACAAGATTAAAATCTACATTTGGTATCAKATCTTTGTTGGCTTCTGAGGGAAGCCTTTGTGGTCAAGGGTTTGACTTGGGACTATGATAAGCCTTGTTACAGTGGGAGATCTATGGTATTGACTTTTCAGGTGAAAATAAATGGCAAACAATTCGAAGATGGAGATCGAGGAGTTTAATGGGAAAATTTTTGAGTTGTGGCGGCTCAATATGGAAGATCTCTTGGTGGACAGAGATTAGTGGATCGCAGTAGATCTAGGTACTGCACCTACATGAAATTCATCAGATGACTGGAAAAAGTTGGATCGGAAGGCAAAGAGCACAATCTGACTGTGTCTCTCAGATTCAGTATTATTGAATGTGTCAAAGGAAGCTATAGCCAAGGATTTATGGGATAAGTTGGGGAAGTTGTATCAGTCTAAGTCCCTAGTAAATAAACTATTCCTGAGAAAGAAGTTGTATAACCTGAGGATGAGAGATGGAGACTTGGTGGTAGAGCATTTGAACACCTTCAACACTATGGTAAGTCAGTTAGTATTTGTTGAGATTAAAATTTCAGATGAATATAAATGTATCTATTTATTGTGTTCTTTACCATACTCATGGGATAATCTGGTTGTGGCCATAGGCAGAAATACAACTTCCTTGAATTTTGATGAAGTGGTCTCATCCTTGTTCTCAAAGGAGATGAGACAAAATAATATGGAAGGACAGAGCACAGATGCATTATTTGCAAGAGGATGTTCCCAGGAAAGAAATAGATCTAAGTTCTCAAGTGGGAGATCTAAGTCTAAGGGTAGATCTAAATCTCCCCAAAAAAATTTAAAAGTATGTTGGAGATATGGAAAATAAGGGCACTACAAGAAGCAATGTAGATCCAAAGTTGAGAAAAAGAAGGGATCTGAAGAATCTCCTTCTATAGAAGAAAATACCTCCAAGGAAGGAGGTCGGGATGTGTACTTGGATTCTTCAAGCACACATGTAGATCCTGAGGCATGGTTGGTTGACTTTGGTGCATCCTTTCATATGACTCCCCACAGGGACTGGTTCTATGAATATGAAAGGTATGATGGAGGTAATGTTTTCCTAGGTGCTGATTCGACAACCAAAATCATAGGACGAGGAAAATTCAAGTTGAGGCTCATAGATGGAAGGATTAGAACACTTCCTTGTGTTCTACACATAACATTTTTGGCTATAAATTTGATTTATGTAAGCAAAATTGACGATGCAGGGGTAAAAACAATATTTGAAAAGAAAACATGCAGGATGGTTCGAGGAGAGATGGCGTTGTTGAAGGGAGTTCAGTTTGGAACTTTGTATAAGCTGCAAGGAAGCACTATTAGTGATGGGTGTAATAGTTCCATTGTTCCTAATGTTGGAGTTGAAGAAGAAAGAAATCCTACAATCTTTGAAGAAAAGGTTATGCCATGGCATCAAATACTGGGGCATATCAGAGAAAAGGGTCTTCAACTACTACATGGTAAAGGTATGGTTGAAGGTATGTATAATTGATCTCTTGATTTTGATTTATGTGAACATTGTCTATATGGGAAGAAGAATCAAGGAAGATTCCCCAATGGGGCAACGAGGGAAAAAGGAATTTTACAACTAGTTCATAGTGATGTTTTTGGACCTGTGTCGGTCCCATCATTGGGAAAATTTGTGTACTATGTCTCATTTATAGATGAATTCTCAAGGAATACTTGGATATATTTCCTCGAGAAGAAATTTGAAGTCTTTGACAGGTTTAAAGAGTTTAATACTCTTGTTGAGAATCAAACAGACAAAATAATTAAGGTGTTGAGGACAGATAATGGAGGAGAGTTCTACGGGAATGAATTTGAAGAATTATGTAAGAACTGCAGTATAGAAAGGCAGAATACTACTCCATATACACCTCAGTAGAATGGAATTATAGAAAGGATGAATAGGACATTGATGGAAAAAGAAAGGTGCATTCTTAGTGATGTCGAGTTAGGGAAAGAATTCTAGGTAGAGGTAGTGAGTATTGCATGTTACCTGGTCAACAGATCACCCTCATCAGAGTTGGATGACAAGACTCCACAAGAGGTATGGACTGGTAAGAAACCTTCTCTCACACATCTCAAGGTATTTGGTTGTGATGCATATGTTCATGTTCCAATGGAAAACAAGAGTAAGTTAGATAAGAAGGTTGAAAAGTGTATCCTTATTGGATATAAAGATTGTATCAAAGGTTATAAGATTTGGAACCTAGAAACTAAGAAGGTAGTGTATAGCAGAGATGTGGTATTTATAGAAATGAAGGATTTCATTAAACAAGAAGTCCTACCAAGTAAGGAAGAACCAGGGAAAATAGAGTTTGATTTAAAGGATGATGATTCAGACTCTATAGAAGAACAGGAATCAAAACAAGAAGATCCTCATACTCCATTATTGAGGAGATCGGTTCGAGAAAGAAGGCTATCGGAAAGGTATAATCCATCTTATTTCCGTTCAAATTTTTCTTTGTCTATTACTAATGATGATCCTATAACTGTCAGGGAGGCAGTGGATTCAAAGGATGGAAATCTCTGGAAAAGGGCCATGGACAAAGAAATGACATCTCTGGATAAGAATGAGGCTTCGGATCTAATGGAGTTTCCGACTGGAATAAATCCCATTGGCAGAAAATGGGTATTTAAAAAGAAGTTGAATGCAGAAGGAAAAGTGGAGAAATAAAATCTCGGTTAGTAGCAAATGGTTATTCCCAAGTTGAGGGAATTGATTTTGGTGAGATTTTTTCTCTTGTTGCCAAGTTATCCTCTATAATATTTATGTCATTTTTTGTTGCTGCATTTGATTTTGAAGTAGAACAAATGGATGTGAAGACAGTGTTCCTACATGGGGATCTGGAAGAAGAAATCTATATGAAGCAACCAAAAGGTTATGTTGTGAAGGGAAAGAAGGAGCTGGTATGCAAGATGAAAAAGTCCCTATATGGTTTAAAACAATCACCAAGGATGTGGTATCAAAAAATTTATACTTATATGCTTGGACTTGGCTTCACAAGAAGCAAAGAGGATCATTGTGTGTATTTTAAATTAATTGGGGATCATTTGATTTATTTGGTCTTGTATGTGGATGACATGTTGCTGATAGGAAACAACAAGGAGATTATCCAAGATGTGAAAACTCAGTTGTCCTCTAAATTTGACATGAAGGATCTCGATACTTCAAATTTCATTTTGGGCATGGAAATTAAAAGAGATTAGAAAAAGAGGAAAATCTGGTTAAATCAGAGAAATATGTCGAGACAATATTGCATAGGTTTAATATGCAGGAATGTAAATCGGTCAAGGTTCCTATTCATGTTGGTGTAAAGTTATCTGCGGATCAATGTCCCAAGACACGGGAAGAGGAGGAGGACATTTCTCATGTTCCATATGCAAGTGCAGTTGGAATTTTGATGTATGCAATGGTCTATACTAGACTGGACATTGCACATGCAGTGGGAGTTTTGAGAAGGTATATGTCAAAACTAGGGAAGGAGCATTGGACAACAGTAAAAAGGGTTTTTAGGTATTTGCATGGCACTGCTAGCTATGGAATGTGCTACCAAGGAAGACCGAGAATGGATAGAGTGGTGGATATACATGTATTTGTGGATGTAGACTAGGCTGGAGATCTGGATCGTAGGAGATCTACAAGTGGTTATGTGTTTAACATGTTTGGAGGAGCAATAAGTTGGATGAGAAAAAGACAGGTTGTAGTGGCACTTTCAACTACAGAAGCTAAATACATGGCAACCACTAATGCAAGTAAGGAAGCAATATGGTTACAAATATTGCGTTCAGGTATTGAGTTGGTACAACAATTTGTAAGGATAGATTGTGACAGTCAGAGTGCAATTTTTCTGGCGAAGAACCTGACTTATCATTCAAAGGAAAAGCATATTGATATTCAATATCACTTTGTGAGAGACATGGTTGAAGAAAAGAAAGTGTTGCTGATGAAGGTGGACACTTTGAATAATGTTGCAGATTCATTAACAAAATCTGTGAGCACTGAGAAGTTCTATTGGTGTAGAGGATCCATTTTCATTGATGCCCTCAATTGTTGACTATGTAAACCTATAACCCCCTATATGCAAAGAAAACAACAAGTGGGAGAATGTTGAGTATGTGTTATATTATTTGCACATATTTAGGTGGTTTTATATTCTTTGCACATATTTAGGTGGTTTTTAGGTGGTTTGGGAGAATTTTGGGTATGTGTTATGCTCTTTATGCCTCGAGAAGCATGTCACATATTTAGGTGGTTTTTCGGCACATGGTTTTTGCGATGGTTTTCTATTTCTGGTTAAGGAATTGGGGTTGTTGACTAATCCAGGTCATTGGGTTAGGGTTTTGGATTTCGTTGGCTCCTATATGTATATTGTATTGTAAACAATGTGTTACTATGAATGAATAAAGAATATGTTGGTTTTCCCGGTTTGGGTTTCTAGGGGAAAAATCTTTGTGTAATGTTTGTATTTTCCATTGTATCTTTTTTGTTCTTTTTCTTGAAAATATGTTTGCAATAAATATTGTACAAGGTTAATATCTACATATTCCAATGTTATGTAGAGGAAAATTGATTTAGCATATGGTTTGAAAGATGGACAGGCAAGCAAATTCACCCATTTTATTCAATTAGTTTATATTATATTAATGTGACAGTAGGTGTGTCTTTTTCGCAAATATTTTCAAAGTTATATAAATATGTTTATTAATTGAAAATTCATTTTTTACATGTTTGGCATATTGCAGTTGAAACACCACAAGGCTATGTGGTGCAATGGCCGTAAATTTCACATCAAATAGCTGGATGAAACCAGGAAAACTTTTGATAGTGGGATAACTATAGTATTCCAGGTCACTAATGTTTCCTCTAGGAGTGACAGACACCCCCGAGAATATGAAAATAGATACTATGGGTAGTTTAATGATATACTTGAGTGTGACTTTAATTCCTTCAAATTAGTTCTATTCGGTGTCAAATGGTATAGGTTACAAATGCATGAACACGATGATGAAAGAATGGTTATTCAGCATGCCAACAAATTTCTGATGATTAAAACAACGATGTTTGAAAGAGGATATGATCACTATGTTTTTCCAAGCCAATGTGAACAAGTCTTTTACTCAAAGGTTCTAGGTGAGAGGGATTGGTCATTTTTTGTTAGATATGATCCAATAGGAAGGCCAGTTAAGAATACTCATGTATAGGAAGAAGATAATATTGAAGAAGAATATGATGTGCCAGATGAACCAAGCGTAGGAGACATTAATGAAGTTCTTGATGATGATGTCGATGAAAATATGCTTGAAAATGACATTGATGATGATGATATATTCAATCCTTTCAACATCGTTTATGAAACGGATGATGATACAGATGTCGAGTTCGATGAAGAAGAATATTCAAAAGAAGGATGACACAGATGTTGAGTTGGATCAGGTACGTAACTATATATTTTAATTTGTATGGATTATTCTCTTAAAATAATTTACTTATGTCATGGGTTAATTACATGTTTTTAAGTTTTATGTGACTTTTTTATATCTTGTGTTCTTACATGTTGTTTAATTATTATGTGAAACTTGAAAATAGTCTCCATACTATAGTACGTGGTAAACTAAAAATATCATTTACAAACACATAATTTCATTTACCTTCATTAGTTTTTGTTTTGGTAGTTTCTATGCATGAATCTTACTATGTTGTTTTCGATTATTTTCTATTTTATAGATTGGGTATTGGGGAATTGAGAGTGATGTGAGGGGGAGGGGAGGGGCCATATGAGATTCCACCTTCACGTGGTTGGCCTTGTTCATTAGAGGATAAATTATTCTTGAAATCAAGAGAAACTCTGATCCATGTGGATATCAGTGGCCTCCCACCTCTTCCAACTAGCTCAGAACATTTTTTTGACAATTTTAGCAATTTACTATTTTTAGCAGTTTTTAACTTCCGGGACCATTTTGAGGGCCTAAATGAAGTCTTTTCAAGATCAAGTTTCTCAATTATAGTCAAAGGCTTTTATTGATCCCCAAATTGAATCTCCTCTATGATACCTTTTCAACGAGCTATCGTTCACCCCAAACGGACATTCTATGCCAAAGTTATGCCCCCGGAAAGTTGATACACCAAACTACCCAAAACCGGGTCCACAACACTGTTGGCTTTTCATCTTTCAGCGTTAGGGTTTTGGATTTTATTTATGATAAAAATGCCTTTGAAGCCTCATTTTAAAATCATCTTCTTGTGAATATGAGTAGCCGTCACATCTCTTCTCAGAGATAAGTAGCCACCATTCTAGCGAGTCTTTCACTCTGTATTTTTACATTTCTCACATTAATAGAAATTGTTTATTACTATATATTTGTGCTTCTTGTTATATTTCCTATATATATCTGTTATATTATTTCCACTCTTTTAATATCTGTTTATTTCTGTGCTATATCTCTGCTCTCATTTCGTGCCAAAAATAATCTGGATCAGTGGTATCAGAGCAGGTTGCTCTTGATCGTTTTTTAGTCCATGTCCCCGATGAGGTCTGAGTATATAAAGTTGGGTCTCAATATTGTCTCTCTTGAATATAATATCTCTCGCATGCCCAAGAAACCCTCCATGGAGGAAGAAAAGAAAAGCGACAGAGCAAAAGATTCTACTAATTTGTTGCTTGAGCAAGCTCTCACGCGACAGAGGGACAAAATGATGGAGAATTTTGCCTGCATCCTTCAATGCATGTTGATAGTAGCAGGCACATATTCATCAAGAATCCACTTTGGAGTCACATCACCTTTTAAGGTATAAGTCAATTTTGATATTCCTATATTTGAAGGTCAAATAGATGTGAATGCCCTAGACAAATGTTTAAATCTGTTAGAAGGTTATTTCTATGTTCATAATTTTTCTGACAGAGAAAAGATCATATTCGCACTCCTTAAGGCTCTCCCCCATGTCAAAAATTGGTGGGAAACTTATTGGGAGAAAATTTACACAGAGGAGTCTGGAATATATGGGGCCGACCCACTTGGGATTTTTTTGTGGATGTAGTTAAGGAACAATATTACCCTATTGAAAATTATGAAGACTAGTACATGAGATGGACCATGCTGCATCAAGAGAGGGACCAAGTAGTGTCAAATTTCACCAATACCTTCCATACCATGCGCACCAATATGGGTATCAAAGACTCTGAGAGACATTTGGTTCTGAAATACCGTGGGGCTCTACACAGATACATCCAAACTGAAATGGATTTTCTGGACATCTCATCACTGGGTATTTCTTATCGATATGCTGTTAAAATTGAGCAGAAGTTTAAGCACCAAAATAAATGGGAGTTTAGGTCTGCAAATCTGCAACAACCAAAGTATGATAAAGACAGTCCTAACAAACAAACTCCCAAAACCCAATCCAATACAAAGGAAAAGAAGGGTCACCAGAAGACAAAGAAGGACACCAGAAAATGGTGTGATTTCCACAAAATCCCCTAGCACAACACCAATGAATGTTGCTCAAAATAGTCATTGGTGACCGAGATCAAAGAAAAGGAGTCGAACCCTGATTCAAAATCCGATTAAGAAAATACTGACATAAGACAAATCATTGACACAAACCCCACTGCTATTTTCATAACCACAACAATTCAACCAAAATATCCTGAAGAGGGGGAGCACCTTTTTCATTCACAGATGTGGGTGAAGGGGACCCCGTTGCATTTTATTGTTGATAGCGGAAGCCAAAATAACCTCATCTCAGCAAAGGTCGTCAAACAGTTGGGATTGTCGACAACAACACACTCGCAACGATACAACATCAGGTGGCTTCGCCAGGGACGAGATCTTCATGTCAGCTAGCAATGTCGATTATAATACAGCATCCATCCCTTCAAGGATGAGGTATTATGTGATGTTTCCCCACTAGATGTCTGTAATGTTCTCTTGGGCTAGCCATATATGTGGAAATTCCATGTTGTTTATGATTCTCGACCCCGTAGTGTCATTATTAATCTAGGGGATAATATCTACAGAATACCATAGGTAGTTCTGACTATTTTCACACCTAAACAATTCCGCAAGGTAGTATCTCATACTACAAAATTCAACTTCTTCACAATCTGTTCAAAAGGTGAACAGAAGGACACTGCAACCACTACAGCCTCGACCCAAGCACCTTCTATCCAACAAAAGAAGTTCGACAAGAATGAAGCAAAGTGAAAAGATTCATTCTACACCCATACATCTCATGTATCCTGACTGGTTGAACAGATTCAACCATGCTAGCAATAGGTTCATGACAACCCTCCATAGCACAATGTCTCCAGCAAGGCAAACAATGCACCAAGATTCAATCGTTTTCCCCTCTCCCCCGGGAAATCAACATAATGGAGACCATTGATTCCTAAGGAGGGTGGATTTATCCAGGTGGATATCAGTGGCCACCCACCTCTTCCAACTAGCTCAGAACAATTTTCTGACAATTTTGGCAATTTACTATTTTTAGCAGTTTTTAACTTCCGAGGCCATTTAGAGGGCCTAAATGAAGGTTTTTCAATATCGAGTTTCTCAATGATAGGGAAAGGCTCTTATTGATCCCCCAAAGTGAATCTCCTCAGTGATACCTTTCCAACGAGCTATTGTGTGCCCCAAACAGAGATTGTATGCCAAAGTTACGCCCCCATGAAGTTGATACACCAAACTACCCAAAACAGGGTCCACAAAACTATTGGCCTTTCATCTTCCAGGGTTAGTGTTTTGGATTTTATTTATTAAAAAAAGGCCTTTGGAGCCTCATTGTAAAATCATCTTATTACGAATGCGATTAGCCATCACATCTCTTCTCAGAGATAAGTTGTCACCATTCTAGTGAGTCTTTCACTCTTTATTTTTACAATTCTGTACATTTCACACATTAATAGAAATTGTGTATTACTATATATTTGTGCCTCTTGTTATATTTCCGATATATCTATGTTATATTATTTCCACTCTTTCAATATCTCTTTATATTTTTGTGTTATATCTCCTCTCTCATTTCGTGCCAAAAATAATCTGGATCAAGCTCATTCATTTTTATACCATCATGATCGTAGATGTCATCATTGTTGTCATAGTATTGTATCAACAAAGTTTCGATGAACATGTTTGTCATTTCTATAGCATATTCATTGAAACTATTTGAAAATATGGGACTTTTCCCCATGAGATTTGTGGCAATAAGGTGTTAGATTAGATTTTGTATCTAAATAATGATTACATAATAAAATATATCTAAAATATTGTACCAAAAAAGTACTTAGATGAGAGAAAAAAAAAAAGACAAAAAATAATTGATGATCAAGCGCTTGTGCAATTTATCAAGTTCATGTTTATCATTGTTGTTTCATGCCCTTTCAGTACTATAATCTGCGGGAACGTGCGTTTTGAAACTCAAAGATGACTCACACGCCCACTCTATATATCCTATCTCAGCCTCATTTCGTTTGAACTTTCTCGGATTAATGTCATGCATGGAACTCCCAACAATATACCCAGCGTCATGGTCGTGCTCTTTATTTTCATCGCCTATGTTGTACAAAACCAACATCATGCCAATTAGGCCCATGCGTTTGGTGACAAGAATAAGGTGCTAGAGGGAATTTCGTATTTAAATAATGATTTCGTACTAATAGTATTTAATTTATGGAGCAAAGAAGTACTTAGATGAGAGCAAAAAACAAAGACAAGAAATAATTGATGAAGCTTATGCAATTTATATCAAATAGCACTTGTTTATCGTTGTTATTACATGTCCTTGCAGTACTAGATGTGGGAACACATGTGTCAAATGAATTTTAAAAGGAACAACAAAAAGACATTGTACTAGGACTAGACATGGGCAACAATGACCTATGAATGGGGCCAATGTTGAAATTTTTTCAAATTATTTATATATGCACTAAAATTTGACATGGATAGACTATTTGCATGCCTTAACGATATAAGAGGGATTTTGGACTCAAATATGACTCACACACCACTTGTTTCCATCATCAATTCATCATGTAAACCATAAACCCTATTTTTCTTTCAAAGTACACAAATTGGTTGACACAAGTTTTAAGTTTGCATCAACCTTTTTTCATTTTTCTTTCAGGTTCTACATTGTATATACAATGTATGTGTGTCATAGTTGTGATGTAAAATTCCTCTTTTCGTTCATTTTTAATCAACACCATAAAAATATGCATGTCAAGATGGTGTTGTATCAATGTCTCCAAGTATTGCATGCATCGATCGCATCATTATGGTGTCATGGTAGTGTCAGATTTAAATATCATTGTGGTGTCATGGTAGTGTCAGATTTAAGTATGCATGCATTGACAATATGGGAGGGTTTCCAAACTCAAATATGACTCACACATCCACTCTATATATCTAATCCCATCCTTGTTTTGTTTGAACTTTCTCAGATTAATGTCGCAGTGCATGGAACTCCCAACAATATACCCATTGCCATGGTCTTGCTCTTTATTTTCATCACCTATGTTGTACAAAACCAACATCATTCCAATTAGTCCCATGCGTTTGTCGGCAAGAAGAAGGAGATAGAGGTAATTTTGTATTTAAATAATTATTTTGTACTAATAGTCTTTAATTTATGGAGCAATGAAGTACTTAGATGAGAGCAAAAGAAAAAGACAAGAAATAACTGATGAAGCTTGTGAAATTTATATCAATTATTACTTGTTTATCAACGTTATTACATGTCCTTTCAGTACTACATTTCGAAACATGTGTGTCAAACGAATTTTAAAAGGAACGACGAAAAGACATTGTATTAGGACTAGACATGGGCAACGATGACTTGTGAATGGGGCCAACGTTGAAATTTTTTCAAATTGTTTTTGTATACACTACAATTTGACATGGATAGATTATTTTCATGCCTTAACTATATGGGAGGGTTTTTGGACTCAAATTTGACTTACATGCCCACTTTTTCCATCATCATTACATCATGTAAACCATAAAGCCTATTTTTCTTTCAAAGTACACAAATTGGTTGAAATAAGTTTTAAGTTTGCATTAGTGTTTTTTTCATTTTTATTTCAGGTTCTACATTGTATATACAATGTATGTTTTTCATAGTTGTGATGAAAAATCCCTCTTTTCGTTCATTTTTTAATCAACACCATAAAAATATGCATGTCTTGATCATGTTGTATCAATGTCACTAAGTATTGCATGCGTCGATGGCATCATTATGGTGTCAGATTTAAATATCATTATGGTGTCAGATTTAAATATCATTATGGTGTCATGGTAGTGTCATATTTAAATATGCATGCATTGATGATATGGGAGGGTTTCCAAACTCAAATATGTCTCACACACCCACTCTATATATATGATCCATGCCTCGTTTCGTTACAAATTTCTCGGACTAATGTCACGGTGCATGGAACTCCCAACAATATACCCATCGTCATTGTCGTGCTCTTTATTTTCATCACCTATTTTGTACAAAACTAGCATCATGCCAATTAGGCCCATGCGTTTGGTGGAAATAAGAAGGCGCTAGAGGGAATTTCACATTTAAATAATGATTTCGTACTAATAGTATTTAATTTATAGAGAAAAGAAGTACTTAGATGAGAGAAAAAAACAAAGAAAAGAAATAAATGATGAAGCTTGTGCAATTTATATCAACTAGTACTTGTTTATAGACGTTATTACATGTCCTTGTAGTACTAGATGCATGAACGTGTGTGTTGAACTCATTTTAAAAGGAACAATGAAAAGACATTGTACTAGGACTAGACATGGGCAACAGTGACCTGTGAATGGGGCCAACATTGAAATTTTTTCAAATTGTTTCTGTATGAACTGAAATTTGACATGGATAGACTATTTGCATGCCTTAACGATATGGGAGGGTTTATGGACTCAAATTTGACTCACACACCCACTTGTTTCCATCATCAATTCATCATATAAAACATAAACCCTATTTTTCTTTCAAAGTACACAAATTGGTTGACACAAGTTTTAAGTTTGCATCAGCCTTTTTTCATTTTTCTTTCAGTTTCTACATTGTATATACAATGTACGTGTGTCATATTTGTCATAAAAAATCCCTCTTTTCTTTAATTTTTTAATCAACACCATAAAATTATGCATGTTGAGATGGTGTTGTATCAATGTCGCTAAGTATTGCATGCGTCGATGGCATCATTATGGTGTCATGGTAGTGTCATATTTAAACATCATTATGGTGTCATGGTAGTGTCATATTTAAATATACATGCATTGAAAGTATGGGAGGGTTTCCAAACTCTAATATGTCTCACACACCCACTCTATATATCTGATCCCAACCTTGTTTTGTTTGAACTCTCTTGGATTAATGTTGTGGTGCATGGAACTCCCAACAATATACCCATCATCATGGTCATGCTCTTTATTTTCATCACCTATGTTGTACAAAACCATCATCATGCCAATTACGCCCATGCATTTGGTGGCAAGAAGAAGGATCTAGATGATATTTCATATTTAAATAATGATTGTGTACTAATAGTCTTTAATTTATGGAGCAAAGAAGTACTTAGATGAGAGAAAAAAACAAAGACAAGAAATAACTGACAAAGCTTGTGCAATTTATATCAACTAGTACTTGTTTATTGACATTATTACATGACCTTGCAGTTCTATAAGTTGCAACATGTGTGTCAAATGAATTTTAAAAGGAACAACAAAAATACATTGTACTAGGACTAGACATGCGCAACAGTGACCTGTGAATGGGGCCAACGTTGAAATTTTTTCAAACTTTTTATGTATGCACTAAAATTTGACATGGATAGAATATTCACATGCCTTAATGATGTGGGAGGGTTTCTGGAATCAAATTTGACTCACAGACCCACTTGTTTCCATCATCAATTCATCCTGTAAACCATAAACCCTATTTTTCTTTCAAGGTACACAAATTGGTTGACACAAGTTTTAAGTTTGCATCAGCCTTTTTTTCATTTTTCTTTCATGTTCTACATTGTATATACAATGTATGTGTGTCATAGTTGTGATGAAAAATCTCTCTTTTTGTTCATTTTTTAATCAACACCATAAAAATATGCATGTCGAGATGGTGTTGTATCAATGTCGCTAAGTATTGCATGATGCATCCCTTCAAGAGGGGGTTATGGGTCTAGTAAACAAGGGCACACACCCCAATAGGGTGACTAGGCCTACCTAATCATATAAAAAATATAATAAAGAGGGTGCTTAGCTGGAAATGACCACATGTGAAGATTATTGTGTTTCCAACACCCCCCCAATGTTGGCATGGTGATATGAAGGTTGATAAAGTACAAGGGTAGGCATACCCACCTCAATAAAGATACAACGATAGTGAAAAATATAAAGGAGAGTGGGTATGAGATGACCCAACTCAAAAACAAACACGGAAGGGTATATGAAGAACCAACGTCCATCATCGTAACATTTCTCAATCCTAAAGGAAATGACACCATTGAATTGCTTAGCATCAGGAGACACATGATACTAATATTGTTATATAATAAGGAAGTGTTGAAAAGAGGTGTAAGTACGCGAGAGAATTGAGTGGGCACCTCCAACTCAATGTAAAGTCAGTGATAGTTGGAAGAAATCAAAGTGTCTTTGTGATAATCCAACTCAATACAAAAGTGGACCTAACAACTTGAAAGAATGTTTCCACCAAACTACTCATCCTCTAGAGAAAATTTCCGTTGACTTGCTCATCCAATGGAGGAGGGAAAGACGACATATCCTTGTGATATTTTGCACTCATTAGAAGAGTAGTACTATTAAATTGCTTATTTTGAAGGAGTACTAGAAGAAAAAACTTGAATAGAAATGGATCATATAGTCATTGATATGCTAAACTATTGGAAAACATTGTCACTGACGTTCTCATCCAATGGAGGAGGCTGGGAGGACATATTTTTTCCATACTTTGTATTATTTTGAAACTGGTACTACTGAATTGTACATTTGAATAAGTGACAAAAGAGACAAATTGTATAGGAATGATGAATGCAATGATTGATTGACTCATTTGCTAGAAACAATTGTCATTGTTCTGTGCATCCAATGGAGGGTGGGAAGGTATATCTCTGACATATTGTGCATTTACTTGGATAGTGGTATTGAACTATCCATATGAAGAGGTGTTTGAGAAACATCTTATAATAGAGAGGATATAGGAGTACCCACCTTAAATAAGATCAATTGTAATTGAAGTGAGAGTAAGAAGATCCAACTCCATATATCCAAAAGAGCTTGAATACAACCAAGCATTCTCAAATACAATAAGTGTGTGGGTTTATGGATACCCAACATAGGTGCACTTGAGAGAGAAAATATTAGAAGGAAGCTCAAATAAAATATGAAAGTGGGTTTATAAATACCCAACTCATCACAAAGAGTGGTCATGGCCAAAATATAGAATATAGGTGATTGAAATACAAGTGAGAGTTGGTGTGGGGATAACCAACTCAAGAATATGGTCCACTGTGGTCAAAATAAAGACATGAAAAGGTTAATAAATACTCATATCAACATAGGGTCGGCCCTATGCACATCCTCTGTGAAGATGGACAGGGAGCTAAGAAGAGAAAGCATTAGATATCACTTTCCCCTTGTAATGTTGAATGCATGCCATTTGAAGATAAAACCTCTCTAAAACACCATATTACCAAAACCAATATGGTTCCACAATGGGGAAAAGGGGTATTTGGTGGAGATTTAAAAGGACCCATTGAATTGTGTTGTATATAAGATGTCCTATAAGGACAAATATCACTACACAATCAACTGAATCCACTAAAATAAGTTGAGAATCCTTTGTCGAATCATTAGTAAAATAGAGTGGGGTAGATCTTTTGGACCTGAGAGTGTACATTGCATCAAAGGATTTGAGAGGGATCTCTCTTAACAAACAAATGGCTAGAGGTTTCTTAAAGTCACAATGAATCATTGTTGGATGCTAAGTAGGCCTTGTTCACCAACTGCAATATCCATCATAAAATTACTAATCCTTGGAATATGAATAAATCTCCAAATAAGGTGGATTCAATACCAAGAGTGTCATCCTCTAAATTTGGTACAACCTGATTTGGAAAATACACTACCATATGTGTAACAAATAATCATTCCATTTGGTCTAGAAAAGATAAATCTCTTTGAGGACCTCAAGAGAACTAGGTAAAAGGGCCAATAAGGGGTTTGAAATTCTATAATAACAATTATCCATAAAATGTCATTGCCAAGAAATCCTCTAGATGAATGGAACCAATGCTTCCCTAAAAAACTTGCAGATTTTTTGTTGAAAGTGAGAAAAATAAATAAATGTGTTTCCCTAGAAGAGGGCACAAATTTGCAAAACATTTCTTTGAATCCATTTAAAGAACCAAAAAAGTGTCAAAGAAGAAGGGTGCTAGTGAAATAAAGGGTAGAAACCTAGAAAACTATGTGATGCCCTCAAAAAATGTTGAAAACCCTAATTTCATACTTGGAACAACTCTAAAAATAGGTTGAAAACCCTAGTTTCAGAGATAAAACCAACACTTGGGGAATTTTCACCAGATCCAACTTTGGATTGGTTTCAAATGAGCAGCTTAAATAACACTTTAGGTGAAAAAAATCAATGCGTAGAACCACAATGAACCCTCATTGGAGTGCATTGTGGGAGGGAAAAACCAGTCCTGCCATTAATGCACACAAGTGAGAAAACACTAAGCAGAAGGAGAAAAATGCCAAGCATAAAACATGTCGAATAAATAAGAGGAATTTACAAGTGAGAAAATGCTAAGCACAAGGAGAAAACACCAAGCATAAAAAAAAGGTTGAATAAATAAGAGGAATTCCATACCCACTTTGGTACCATGTTCAGGTAATAAGAGAGTGTGAAGGATGGAATGGAATCACCAACAAAACCTAAATTGATATGAACCATAAGAGAAGAGAAGATGAACCACAAACAAGAGAAACTGAAGATATGATGCTTGTGGGCTAGGTAATCAATCACTATGATCAATATGATAAGATGATACAAATGAGCAAGCTTGTTGGATAAAATTGAAGAATATTTTTGATGGGTGCCCCAACGACCAAGGGAGGCGGTTTTGGGCATGCCACATATAGGATTTCACTTTCACATGATTTTTGCACCTACAAGCAATATACACATAAGAAAATATAATGCAGTTCTTCATAACAATCACCAAATATTTTTGTAAATGAACACTATGGATTATTTCTTTGTCTTGGAGCGTCAAGATATCAAATCTTGGATGCAATATCGATAATAAAAACTATTATAGAATTAAATCCCTAGGTCAACCAAAGATATAATTCTTTAATAACAATCAATAGATTTGAAGACTACCTCAAAGTTAATTTGCATTATTTCTAGCTCTTACAGCAATGAATTGTCACTTGGGATGACATTAGTCACCCTAGGTGTAGTCCCTTCAACTACGAGAAAAATGGTGAGAACTAAAACACTCCCTCAAAGCTATCTTGATTTTTTTTCGTTGCTATACCAATGAATTGTAACTTGGGATGGAATTAGTGACCCTAGATGTGTAGTCCATTCAACTATGAGAAAAATGGTTGGAACTAAAACTTATGTTGCATTGTACATACAACCATTTTAGTGACGATGAAGAGTTGCAATCGGTGGTTATCTTTTTTAAATAGGATCTCGAGTAATGTAACTGAATGAGACTAGTGGAAGCATATTAAATGGATTACAAATTTATGCCACTTAAATGCATTGAGCGTAGTGCATTGTAGAAACTCAACCAAAGAAAGAAACATAGAGACAACAAAGACAAAAGAGATAATATAGATCAACATAGTGATTTTGGATTAAATATAAATCTATTTTTGGTACAAAATAATGAGATACAATAATTTCAAGGATCAAATCGATGCAAGGAATCACTATAAACCTTGATGGTGAATATAGATGTAATAGATTTCAATTCTACGACTAGATCAATGCAAATTTATGTAAGTATAGTGAAGAAAAGAGAAGCAGGAGAGAAAAGAGAATCATGAGAGAAATGATGGAATTTTCAAAATAATTCATTCTTACACCTTACAACTTATTTGCATGGAAGGAGAATATGATCATGCATCTTCGAAGAAGAGGATTGTACAGGTTAACCATGAACATAGAGACAAAACCAACATCATCCATAGAAAAATCCAAGTATCTAAATCGAATGGATGAAGCATTCGGAACAATTTGCAGTCTCATTTCTTCTAAACTCCACTTTCACATATCCTCCTATAAAACCCCCAATGAAGCTTGGACCACCATGGAAGAGATTTTTGGAAAATATTACTAGATGAGGGGACACATGCTCTAGGTGGAATTTCTCACATTGGATCGAAAAATCTTCAACAATATCCAAGATTTATTTACCAAATATAAGGATTTGTTGTCATAAATCAAGGCTTGTGGGGTCGATAATATAAGGAGGATAAACAAATGGTTCTCACCATTCTCTCCAAACTTTGTCCAGAATACTTAGTGTTTGTATCCACATTTCATTCAGTCAGATTCGCATTTGGATCTACCTAGAAGATTCCCTCTATTGAGGACTTTATCGAGTCTCTGACACAAGAGAAGAGCAAGCTCATCAACATGGGAAAAATCAAATTCCCAAAGGCGCATACACTTACTGTGCAAGATGACAACGATCATCAATATTAGAAATCTGAAGATAAATACAAAAGGAAAGAACGTGCAAATCCAAAGAATTATCATTAACCAAATGAATGATTAATAATTTACACATGATATACTCTGCATAACTCATATAATGTGCACTGGAGGAGAAGCCAATGTGCCATAGTAGTGGTATAGAGTGATCTGGACACACACCAACAGTTACGGGAGTAAACAAACACATAGTCTAGTCTCTTAGACAGTTACGGGAGTGAAATTCCACCTAGTTGAGTTAACTAGTCTATCAATCTTTAGTTAATTGAAACACATGTGTGGAAGTGAGAGAGACACATGCAACTATTGGTGATAAAATTGAGGTTTCCATGCATGAGTGACTTCCACTAGTGTAACTGAGTGTAACTGACTCTGAACTGAAGAGGAATGCCCTATTTTGTAGGGAAATATTCTCTAGAGAGAATATTCTCATCTAAGAAATTGTTCTCAACATTGGACTATCACACTTAGGAAAATAATTCTAGGTGAGTGTGTAATATCTCCAACACCCCCCTTGAACACTACTAGGGTGTACATGATGAATGGGTCACAACAACCAAGGTCATGTTAGGTACCCATTATACATTGCATATAAGAATGAGACACTGAAAAAATGAGGAAAGATGGAAAACCTCCCGA
>JZKD02S1601823.1:83653-109808 GCA_000966675.3 Picea glauca | reverse complement strand
GAAGAGAGAGCTCGCGGAGGGCACCAGCAGGGGGAGAGAGATCAAGGGTAGGGTTAGGAAAGAGACACAGCTCGGGGAGGACACTGGAAGAGAGATTGAGGGCAATGTAGGGTGGAGAGAATGGTGATTTGTTGAATTTCCTTCTCTGTATTCTCATTTTTATAAAATTTCCATCTATTCTCATGGCTACCAAGAAGAAACCCATTTTTCATGCCAAACCTATTGTTGAAAACTTTAAGGATTAAATCCTGAGAGACATAGATTTTGATATCTTTGAAACATGTATGAACAGAGAAACTCCAGATAAACTTTGTTAAGATGCATTTGGAAACTTATGTGATGAATTTTGATTGAATTCCCACTTGGGAATGTGACCTTTCCAAGGCTATCATTGTAGATTTTAACCTTGTACAATCATTTACTACAAACAAATTTTCAGTAAAAGAACAGAAAAGATACAATGGAAAATAAAAAAATTACACAGATGGTTTTCCCCTGGAAACCCAAACCGGGAAAACCAACATATTCTATATTCATTCATAGTGATACATTGTTTACCATACAATATACATATAGGATCCTGCGGCATCCAAAACCCTAACTCAATGACCTGGATTGTTCAACAACACTAATTCCTTAACTGGAAATAGAAAACCATCAGCAAAAACCATGTGCCAAAAACCCCCCCAACAATGGACATGAAAATTGAGGCAACACAGAAAACGAGGCAAAAATGTGACGTGATTCCTGAGGAAAAATATATATATTGGGGTCACTTCCCCTGACCCCCACATAGGGGGCCTATCACCCCCCTCAAACCCCCTCATGTGCCTGATGCAACGTAGTAGACACTATAGATAGTCGTGCAAAGAATATAACAGATACCCAACATTCTCCCACTTGTTGTTTTCTTTGCATACATGGAGTTACAAGGTTACATAGTCAACAATCTGGGGCAGCAATGCCCATGGATCCTCTACACCAAGAGAGTTTCCTAGTGCTCATATATTTTTTTAATGAATCTGCTACATTCTTCAAAGTTTCCACCTTCATCAACAACACTTTATTTTCTTCAACCATGTATCTCACAAAGTGATATTGAATATCAATATTCTTTCTCTTTAAATGATAAGTCGGGTTCTTCGCCAAAAAAATTTCACTTTGACTGTCACAATATATCCTTACAACTTGTTGTACCACACCAATACCTGAACACAATCTTTGTAACCATACTTATTCCTTACTTGAATGAGTGGTTGTCGTGTATTCAACTTTTGTAGTTGAAAGTGAAACTACATTATTTATTTTTCTCATCCAACTGATTGCTCCTCCAAACAGGTTAAACACATACCCGCTTGTAGATCTCCTACGATCCAGATCTCCATCCCATTCTACATCCACAAATCCATGTATGTCCAACAATTTGTCCAATCCTAGTCTTCCTTGGTAGCACAATCCATAGCTAGCAGTGCCACACAAATACTTGAAAACTGTTTCTATTGTTATCCAATGCTCATTCCCTAGTTTTGACATATACCTGATCAAAAATCCCACTACATGTGCAATGTTCGGTATAGTACATACCATTGCATACATCAAACTACCAATTTCACTCACATATGGAACATGAGACATGTCCTCCTCCTCTTCATGTGTCTTGGGACACTGATCCACAGATAAATTTACACCAAGAGGAATAAGGACTTTGACCAGTTTACATTCCTGCATATTAAACCTCTGCAATATTGTCTTGACATATTTTCTCTTATTTAACCAGATTTTCCTCTTTTTATGATCTCTTTTAATTTCCATGCCCAAAATGAAATTTGCAACACCGAGATCCTTCATGTCAAATTTAGAGGAAAACTGAGTTTTCACATCCTAGATAATCTCATTGTTGTTTCCTATCAGCAACATGTCATCCACATACAAGACCAAATAAATAAAATGATCACCAATTCATTTAAAATACACACAGTGATCCTATTTTATTCTTGTGAAGCCAAGTCCCAGCATATAAGTATCAAATTGTTGATACCACATCCTTGGTGATTGTTTCAAACCATACATGGACTTTTTCAGCTTGTATACCAGCTCCTTCTTTCCCTTCACAACAAATCCTTATGGTTTCTTCATACAGTTTTCTTCTTCCATATCTGCATGTAGGAATGTTGTCTTCACATCCATCTGTTCTACTTCAAAATCTAATGCAGCAGCAACATATAACAGAAACATTATAGAAGTTAACTTGGCAACAGGAGAAAAAATCTCACCAAAATCAATTCCCTCAACCTGGGAATAACCCTTTGCTACTAACCGAGCTTTGTATTTCTCCACTTTTCCTTCTACATTCAGCTTCTTTTTAAATACCCATTTTCTTCCAATGGGATTTATTCCAGTCGGCAACTCCACTAGATCCCAAGCCTCATTCTTATCCAAGGCTTCCATTTCTTCATCCATGGCCTTTTCCCATAGTTTTCCATCCTTTGAATCCACTGCCTCCCTGACAGTTCTAGGATTATCATCAGTTATAGACAAAGACAATTTTGAACGGAAATCAGATGGAGTATACCTTTCCGGTAGCCTTCTTTCTCAAACCAATCTCCTCAATGTTGGAATACGAGGATCTTCTTCTTATTATTAATGTTCTTCTATAAAGTCTAATTCATCATCCTTTAAATCAAACTCTAATTTCTCTGGTTCTTCCTTACTTGGTAATACTTCATGTTTAACAACATCATTCATTTCTCTAAATACCACATCTCGGCTATACACAACCTTCTTAGTTTCTAGGTACCAAAGCTTATAACCTTTGAGACCATATTTATACCCAATAAAGATACACTTTTCAACCTTCTTATCTAGCTTACTCATATTTTCCTTTGGAACATGAACATAGGCCTCACAACCAAATATCTTGAGATGTGTGAGAGAAGGTTTCTTACTAGTTCATACCTTTTGTGGAGTCTTGTCATCCAGCATTGATGAGGGTGATCTGTTTACCAGATAACATGCAATACCCACTACATCTGCCCACAATTCTTTCCCTAACCCGACACCACTGAGCATGCACCTTTCTTTTTACATCAGTGTCATGTTCATCCTTTTTGCAAGTCTATTATGTCGAGGTGTATATGGAGTATTCTTCTTCCTTTCTATACCACACTTCTTAAAAAAATCTTCAAATTCATTCTCGCAGAACTTTCCGCCATTATCTATCCTCGACACCTTAATTATTTTCTCTGTTTGATTCTCAACAAGAGCCTTAAACTCTTTAAACATGTCAAAGACTTTAGATTTCTTCTTGAGGAAATATATCCAAGTATTCCTTGAGAATTCATATATAAATGAGACATAGTACACATATTTTCCCAATGATGGAACTGACACAAGTCCAAACACATCACTTTGAACTAGTTGTAAAATCCCTTCTTCTCTTGTTGCATCAGAGAGGAATCTTACCTGATTTTTCTTCCCATATACACAATGTTTACATAAATCAAAATCTAGAGAGAAGTTAGACATACCTTCAACCATACCTCTACCATGTAGTAGTCAAATACCCTTCTCTCCAATATGCCCTAGTCTTTGATGCCACAGCATAACATTTTCTATAGGGGCTATAGGAGTTCTTTCTTATTCAACTCTAATATCAAGAACAATGGAACTATTACACCCATCACTGATAGTGCTTCCTTGGAACTTATACAGAGTTCCAAACTGAACTCCCTTCAGCAGCACCATTGCTCCTTGAACCATCCTGGAGGTTTCCTTTTCAAATATTGTTTTTACCCCTGCATCATCCATTTTTCTTACAAAAATCAAATTTCTAGCCAATCCTAGGATGTGTAGAACACCAGGTAGTATTCTAATCTTTCCATCTATGAGCCTCAACTTGAATTTTCCTCGACCTATGATTTTGGTTGTCAATTCATCACCTAATAAAACGTTACATGCATCATACCTTTCATATTCACAGAACCACTCCCTATGGGGAGTCATATGAAAGGATGTGTTAGAATATGAATGAATGTGCTCGTTTTACCATTGAAAATATCACTATTGTCACCCAACCATAGGCTAAAGCCACCCTCCGAGTACCTTGACCTTGACAGAGAGAAGAATCATGTTACCAATTCAATAGCCAAGCAAGGCTAATGCACCAAGCAAGAAGTAACCAAAGTTGATCAGAGAGTCCCACCCAAAACTGGCGCAACACCTTCCCCAAGACTTGTGCACAAGACTATTAGACTGCAGTGCGCAAAACTGGCTTTCTACAATTCTGAGAAGTGTGTCAAATGAGAGACTGGAACCCTGTATTTATAGTATTCCTGGCAGACTTGCCTAGGCCGACTTCTCTCTCTGGGTACTAATTAATTCATATTAATTATCTCTCTTCAGCTGACATCTCATCTAGGGTTACTTTCATTTATTTTCTTTCTTCCAAAATGTTCTAATCTCGTCAAAGGTCACAATAGAGGTTCATACCTCCTGAAGCTACCATAATATCAACACTCCCTCCTAGCTAGGGAGGTATAACTGATAATGGTCTTGAGCACAAACAGACCATTCAACTGGTAGTATCACAAACATCATCATTATTATCCAACTGGATAATCTCCATGACAACTGGTACAATATCAATTGATAGAACACAACTGTGTCTATCCATGGTAGTACACAACTACTAAAATTGTGACACATAGTCACAAACAATGGACCATATCTACCACAGTAGCATATCTCTACTTTCTGGAGACAAGCAGTCTCCATAACAATCATTTGATATCAACCTGCACAGAAAATATTGTTAAAATAAACTGAATCACCTGGGCCAATATTTCACTCACATATTTGAGATCTGAAAGAATATCTTCCCTTAGAGTAGAACATCAACGATGGGCTATCTGGCTTATTCTTCTAAAACAAGGAAGAATGATTGTTCTAATTTCTGATCTTGGACCATTCCTCACCCTGGGCCATTCCTCCGACACTAAACAAAGCGTAACCTTGAGAGAATGAATCTTCCCTAAGGAATGTATGTCCCTGATTGTTGAGCCTAGACCATTCCCCACCCTGGGCCATTCCTCCAGCACTAAACAAAGTGCAACCTGGAGATAATCAATCCACCCTAAGGAATGACTGTTCGGACCATTTCCCTTGTTAACCACAAGAGGAAAAGACTGTCCTATACCAACCTCCAAAACAGACCATTCCTCATGTTAACCACAATGAGAAATCGTTGTCCGGCAAGGTGGGCCAGTCTTCTTGAGTAACCCTTAAGAAGAGAGACTTTCCTATACCACTCCCCATGTTAACCACAGTGGGAAGTCAATGTATATGGTACATCAGCAATATGGACCATTTTTCCGAACTGAAAAATGTTTATCCATCAGAAATCTCAATCCACTTTCCGAATAGGAAAGAATCTGCCCAAGATGGACTATTTTTCAATCTTGAAAATGAATTTCCTCAATAATATGTCAGTTCTCCCTCCCAACCTGGAGAGTCATTTCTTCCCTTTCAGCTAAGGGATTTATTTCCACGATCCCCATCTTCTCTTAGAAATATCCAAACTTTATTCTAGATAGAGGCCTTGTTAGGATGTCTGATGTATTCTCATATGTGGGGATATACTAGAGATTTACCTCTCCTTCCTTGACTTTATCTCAAATAAAGTAGTATTTGATCTCAATATGTTTCAACCTTTCATGAAACACGAGATGTTTTGATAATCTTATACAACTCTAATTATTGCAATGCATTATGGTCGAATCTAGAATTTGATCAAATAAATTGGAGATTCACTTCCTTAGCCATATTGCTTATGTGCATGCTTCACATGTTGCGATATGTTCTACTTCCATTGTGTTGAGTGTGACAGGCTTTTGTTTCCTGCTGCCCCAAGATATCATAGCGGAGCCCAAGCTGAAACACATTCCTGAAGTACTCTTTCTGTCTTGTACACTTCCTACCCAATCTGAGTCTGTGAATCCATGAAGTTGTATATCACTGGATTTGGTATATCTTAAGCCATATTTTATTTTCCCATGAACATATCTTAAGACATGTTTTGCATCTATCCAATGCTCATGTCTCGGTTCCACATGGAACTAGCTTAGTGCATTCATGGAAAATCAAATGTCTGGTCGAGTATTTACCAAACACATCAATGACCTAATTAATTGTCGATATAGTGATGGATCTGCTGGATCAGAATCTGGATCTTTCACTTTTGTTATATCTGTATTCATAGAAGTGTCCATGGACTTACAATCCATCATTCCAAACTTATGAAGGATTTTTATTGCGTACTTTCCTTATCCAAGGAATACTCACCATGCTTCTTCCATACTTCTAGTCCCAAGTAATAATGCATGAGACCTAGATCTTTCATATCAAATTCAGAAGCTATTTCCTTCTTGCACTGGTTGATGAGAGACTCTTCACCTATTATGAATAGATCGTCAACATATAGTAGTAGAATTACAGGTGCATTGTCCACGACTTTGTAGTAAAGGTTTGGATCTGCATGACCCTTGGATAAACCAAGTCCTGTTAGATAGTTGTCCATTCTGGCATACCAAGCCCTTGGATCTTTCTTGAGTCCATATAGGGATTTCTTTAATCTACAAATGTGAGTGTCTCTAGAATGTACCTCAAACCCTTGAGGTTTTTCAATATATACTTCTTCTTCAATTGCTCCATTGAGGAAAGATGTATTTACATCCATCTGATGTAAATTCCATCCCATGGAAGTGGCAAGAGATATGATAGCTCTAATGGAAGTATATCTAGCAAATGGAGCAAAAGTTTCATCATAATATTCTCCCTCCTTCTGGGAGAACCCTATATCTATGAATCTTGATTTATATTTATCCACGCTTCCATTTGTTGCATGTTTGATCTTATATACCCATTTTGAAGTTACCACTAATTTTTATTTAGGTCTAGGTACGATTTCCCATACATCATTTTTCATAATGGATTTTTTTTCTTCTATCATAGCTTCTTTCCATTGTCCATTTTGAACTGCTTCTTCAAATGTGGTAGGTTCTTCATCTAGAATCTTCGTCGTATATGTTGCATAACTTGAGAATATTTTAGGCTTCTTACTTTTTATGAATGTTCCTTCTGGAACCTTGAGTCTTTATGTGTCTTGTAAGGTAGCTTCAAGCCAATCTGGTCATTTCTTGGTCTTAGGTATGATATCTGAATCAATGGTTTCACATGGTTGCATAGGATGATCAGGTTGTTCCTTTTCATCATTTTGGTTTTTTGTGCTTTCTTCAATAGATTCTTCAATCTCTACTTCTTTTGTAGTTTCTTCTATGGATTTCTTGAAAGCCATCTTTTCATTAAATGTTATGTCTCTGTTGACTTCGATCTTATGTTGTTCCAAAATATAGATTCTATAAGCTTTAGATGAATCGCTATATCCCACAAATATCCCCTTCTTTCCTAAGGGTTCTTTTTTATTCCTTTTATCCTTTGGAATGTGAGAGTAAACATGACATCCAAATATTCTTAGGTTTTCCACATGAGGTTTCTTAGCTAAGAAGGATTCTTCTGGATTCATGTCCTTCAATATGCGATGAGGACTTATGTTTTGCACGTATATTGTTGTCATGGTTGCTTCTCCCCATAAGAACATAGATAAACCTTGATCATTTAGTAGTGCTTTTACTATTTCTTCAATGGATCTGTTCTTTCTTTCTACTACACCATTTTGTTGAGGATTATGAGGAACAATCATCTCCCTCCTAATCCCTATTGATTTGCAGAATGCAACGAATTCATTCGAGGTGTATTATCCTCCATTATTTGTTCTTAATGTCTCAATATTCTTGTTTGTGAGGTTCTCTATTTCTTCTTTGAATTCTTGAAACTTATTGAATACTTCATCTTTTGTCTTCAGTGGATATAACCAAGTTTTTCTTGAATAATCATCTATGAATATTACGTAGTAAAGAGATCCTCCTAGATATTTGACTGGCATCGGACCACAAACATCTGACTGTATCAGATCTAGGATCTCCTTAGATCTGGGAATGGTTTCTTGATATTCTTCACAAGAGCACATCCTTTGCAAATTCCTTCATGTGTCGATTGCAATTCTGGTATTCCTTCAACCATCCTTTTGAGAGAAGGTAATGCTTGATAGTTAATATGAGTGTACCTTATGTGCCAAAGTTCATTGGGATTTACTTCGTCATGTACAAGAGATTCTTCATTTTGTTATAGTAGTCTATATAGGTTTCCTTCACGACTTCCAATAACCCTAGCATTCTCTATGCTGGAATCTTTATGCCAGGATAACACTTTTCCATCTACGAAAGATATTATGTTTCCCTTGTTTTCTAGGCAAGATATCGATACAAGATTCTTTTCTAAACTAGGTACATATAAAACATTGCTTAAATGAACATTGTTACATGTTTTCAACTTGACGGAGGCTTGTCCAAATCCTTCGACTGGGTAAGTGCTTTTGTATCCAAGATCTACCTTGTACGATGTCTTCTTCTCATTTAGATTTGAGAGTCTGGCTTGATCTCCTGTCATGTGCCTAGAATCTCCATTATAGATTATACACATGTCATATTCAATTGTTCCAATGAGTGTTGAGTAGTGTAGAATATTGATATTTTCACCCATGTCTTTGGTTGACTAGTAGCTGGTCATGCCTTGATCCAAAAATTCAAATCTAACATTTCTGTCTTCTGAGAGAGTCAAAAGGTGCAATGAACTAGGGTGCATTTGAATATCCTCTCCTTGAGCGAGATGCTCCATCACAAGGTGTCGGATCTGGGATTTAGGGTTTTGCAACTGCTCCTACTAATAACCCTAGCGGCAGTGTTTGGAAGTTTCTCCTACTAGTAACCCTAGTGGTAGTTCCTCAGTGAGCTTAGTATCCTAATGGCTATGCTTCCTTCCAGCAGTTAGACTGAATGAAGGAGGTGTGGGCCCATAACCTGTTAGAATATGAATGAATGTGCTCATTTTACCATTGACAATATCACTATTGTCACCCAACCATAGGTTGAAGCCACCCTCCGAGCACCTTAACCTTGACAGAGAAAATAATCCTGGTAGAAATTCAATAGCCAAGCAAGGCTAATGCACTAAGCAAGAAGTAACCAAAGTTGATCAGAGAGTCCCACCCAAAACTGGTGCAGCACCTTCCCCAGGGCTTACGCACAAGACTGCTAGACTACAGTGTGCAGAACTGGCTTTCTGCAATTATGAGAAGTGTGTCAAATGAGAGACTAGTGCCCTGTATTTATAGTATTCCTGGTAGACTTTCTTGGGCTGACTTCTCTCTTTGGGTACTAATTAATTAATATTAATTATCTCTCTTCATCTGACATCTCATCTAGGGTTACTTTCATTTCTTTGCTTTCTTCTGGAACGTTCTAATCTCGTCAAAGGTCACAATAGAGGTTCATACCTCCCAAATCTACCATAATATCAATAGGATGCACCTGAGTCAACCAACCATGCCTCATGATATGTATGTGTTCTTGAAGAAACCATGTACACATCCCCTACTTGCTCCTTGGAGGTATTTTCTTCTGTAGAAGGAGATTCTTTAGATCCCTTCTTTTTCTCAACTTTGGATCTACATTTTTTCTTGTAGTGCCCTTCTTTTCCACATCTCCAGCATACCTTTACAAAATTTCTGGGAGACTTAGATCTTCCCTTAGAATTGGATATCCCACTTGAGGACTTAGATCTATTTCTTTTATGGGAGCGTCCTCTTGCAAATAATGCATATGTGTTCTGTCCTTCCATGTTCTTCTATCTCATCTCCCCTGACAACAATGATTTCATCAAACTTCAAGGAAGTTGTATTACTACCTATGGCCACAACCAAACTATCCCACGAGTCTGGTAAAGAGCATAGTAAATTGATACACTATCATCATCTAAAATTTTAATCTCAACAGATACTAACTGACTTAACATAGTGTTGAAGGATTTCAAATGCTCTGCCACCAAGTCTCCATATCACATCCTCAAGTTATGCAGCTTATCTCTCGGGAATAGTTTATTTACTAGGGACTTAGACTGATACAACTTCCCCAAATTATCCCATAAATATTTGGATGTAGCTTCCTGTGACACATTCAGTAATACTGAATCTGAGAGACACAATCAGATTGTGCTCTTCCCCTTCTGATCCAATTTTTTACAGTCATCTATTGAAGTTCATGTAGGTGCATTGCCTAGATCCACCATGATCCACTAATCTTTGTCCACCAATAGATCTTCCATATTGATCTTCCACAACTCAAAACTTTTCCCATTAACCTTCTCGATCTCCATTTTCAAACGGCTCGCCATTTCTTTTCACCTGAAAAATCAATACCAAATATCTCCCACTATAACAAGGCTTATCACAGTCCCAATCCAAACCCTTGAACACAAAGGCTTCCCCCTAAAGCCAACAAAGCTATGATACCAAATGCAGATTTTAACCTTGTACAATTATTTACTGCAAACATATTTTCAGTAAAAGAACAGAAAAGATACAATGGAAAATACAAACATTACATAGATATTTTTCCCCTAGAAACCCAAACCGGGAAAACCAACATATTATATATTCATTCATAGTGATACATTGTTTACAATACAATATACATATAGGAGTCAGCGAAATCCAAAACCTTAACCCAATGACCTGGATTAGTCAACAACCCTAATTCCTTAACCAGAAATAGAAAACCATCAGCAAAAACCATGTGCCGAAAAAACTCCCAACAATGGACACGAAAATCAAGGTGACATGGAAAACGAGGAAAAATGTGACATGTTTCCTAAGGCAAAAAAATGTATCATGGGTACTGCCCCTGAACCCCCACGCAAGGACGTTATCACCCCCCTGTGCACCCGTGCAATGTAGCATACACTAGCTAGTCGTGCAAAGAATATAACATATACCCAACAATCATTCCTAAAACTTATTCTTTTTTATAAATTGTCCACATGTGTACCTAATTCTATAATTACTCTGATTGAGTAGTAATTTTTAAATATGGCTCTTAGGTAATCTTTCTCATTACCCCTACTGCTATTTATAATATGTTAAATCACTCGAAGAATGTTATACCTTTAGAGGACAAATCCAGTAAGTTCAAAACCATAATCCCAACATAAGTAAAATAAGTTTTTACTCATATCCCACCCAAAAAAGTACGTGCACCTAAGATTATTATGATTTTTAAAGCTTCCATTTTCCCTAAGCCTACTACAGAGGTTATTTTAATGATTTATCTCATATTTGGATATGATGATGATGAGAGTGTAGATGATCCAATTCTAGGAATGATGAAAAATATTTCCCCCCCATTCAAATCACCTCCAGAGAAATATAATTATGCCAAATATCTATCTGATCCAATTCACAATAAATTCATCTAATTTCCATTAATTAAATGTTTTAATACCAATCATGTCTTGTATATCTCATGTTATGTTATGTTTCAAGTATCAAAATTTTGGACATTTGTATTTAAATGGGTTTTATCAACTATCAAATACTCTTCCTCTAATAGAATGGACACCTCTTGTTAGAAACCATGCTCAAAATCTAGGGTTTAAAATTTTTGTTGATAAATTCATGTACATAGCCTACCTAATTATTTGTGGTGACCATCCACTAAGATTGTTCTTAGATTGTAATAAGATTATTCGATTAATTCCTAACACCAAAGTAGGGGATTGGTACATATTTGAGGACTATATTATTATCAAGATTTATGGATCATAAGTTAAGCACGATCTCTTACCAGTGTTTCTAACTCCCAATTTTTTTTCTTTAGAATACATTAGACAAAGATTGAATTCTTATCCAACACATTTTGGGGATAGAAATTAGAAAACTGCCTTTTCTTTACCTACTGAGGTATTCTATTTTGTAGTCAAAAGCAAATCAACTTTACCTTTTGTTGAAAAATGTTAAAATCCATAGGCTTTGAAGAGGAAAAATCATGAAATTATGATCCTTATCATAAAATTTATGCCTCGAGAGTTGCAATTAAATCATCTCCATATTTTCATGAAACAAAATTAGAAATTGAAAGATTGGCTAACAAAGAAAGTTAGAAAGAGGTTCAAGACATTTTGTAGAATAGATAGGGATGATAAAAAAAGAAACCAAAATAAAGAAGGAATCCATTCAAATTCTAAGAAAGCAGAATCATGAAGTTCCTAAAGTGATCATGCTACATTTTGATCAACCTCTAAGTGAACCTGAAATTACATAAAATTCCATTGCTACCATGGTTGTGAAAACTAGTTCAAATACATCAAGGAAAAACATTGAAATGTTGTTTGATACACCTCAGAAGCATGCATCGACACACAAAAGAGAAAAATAAATATATACAAGCAAGCATGTCATTGATAAAACAAGAAATCTTGTCATTGATCAATTGAGCAAGCCAAAATAGAACAAAACTAGACTAGGAGTCCTGATGGATGAAGTTGAAAAGGAAGAAAATAAAATGTTGTTAATACAACTATGTCTTGATAGATGATAATTCTTGAACAAGAAAAAGAAGTGGATGGAGTTTAATAAATTATGGAGAAATATTTTGAGAAATAAAATACTAAAGGACCCATAATGATAGGTGTTCACAATGAAGGACCATCTGGGACAAAAATAGAAGAAATATCAAAGGGAACTAACCCAAATATATTTTTTGAAATAGAACCTAATAGAAAGCAAGCTAGCAGTATGAGAAAAGATCAATACTCAAGTTTTTAACAAAGGTCTGATAGCACCTAGATTCCTAACTTAATTGGATTCCTAATTTTATTGGATTCCTAACTTTAGTGGATTCCTAACATTATTGGGTTCCTAATTTTGTACTTATAATTTTTATTACTTATACATTTACGGTTTTTTCCTTATATATTTTTTCATTTCAATGTTAGAGAATGTCGTAGTTGGTCCTCCTCGACCTGAAGATCAGGAGTACACATAAGCCATTCCAACAGATCCCACTAGTGGACCAGGTAAATAATTACATTGTAGAGGTGTTTTTTAATACTAATGAACTACTTCAATGATATTTAAAAATTGGCCATATAATTTAATATTTTTTTGTTTTTGTAGGCGATGGCCCCTCAAAGAAACCTCCACGTCGTGGGTACGATACTAGGCAAGATCGACGTGAGAGGACTGAAGCAACATTAATTGTTGAAGACCCCTAGAAAATGAAAACATGGAGGTTGATGAATTACTTAAGAATTGGACTAGAAAACTAAATAAGACTAAAAGAAATTTATGATGTATAATAATTTTATATGATAGATCGATGTATATTATATAACTAGTATATTTGGAACATATTTTGGATGATAAATCTAAATTATAAAATCTTTTTTTTATGGCATATGCCTTTGAATTATAAACCTCATTTATAGCTTTACAATCACTTTTTATCAATTTTGAATTTTTTTATGCACAATTTTTATCAGAATATAGATTGGGTATTGGGGAATTGAGAGTGATGTGAGAGGGGGCAGGGGAAGTAGGAGCTTCCACCTTCACGAGGTTGGCCTTGTTCAGTAGAGAAAAATTTATTGGATTCGTTTATTCTTGGAGCAAACCTCTCTCAATCCAACGGAGCAACAACATAGTCAATGTTGAATTCGTTGTTGCTCCTTCAGATCGAGGGAGGTTTGCTACAATATTAGACGGATCCAATAAATTATTCTCAAAACCAAGAGGAGTTTATTCAATTCGTCACATATTAGATGCACATTCCTTCGATATATAGTTTTCGTGATATATGATTCATCATTGTTGAATTCTTACATGTTTAGAATACTAATTGCAATGAATCTTTCTACATTTGATCAAGTTGATTAGTTAGTTATCAATATAACTATTTTTTCTTGTAGTCTTGTGTGCACAAGTTTTTGCAGGTTTCAGAAGAAGCAATCAAGAATAAGTGAAATCACTTCAACTTGTGGATCTACTTCGAACATAGGACCTCAAGTAATTTCATCATGTTTTATTTATCAAAATTTAGTTACTTTGATCAGATTAGTTACAGATTCTTCGATTATTATTATTATTATTTGTTAGATATAAATAAATTCATATTTCAATGTATATACTTCTGAATATAATTATGAAGGGTGCTAAGATACAGAGTGATAAGAGGTTTTGTATATCTATCTTAACCTTTTTTTAATTCAGTATATAATTTTGTTTTTGGATTTTTATTTATTTATTTTGGTTATGTCTCATATTTTCCTTATCTTTTGTTGTTTTAATGGCTATTCATAAATCCATCTATGTTGTTATTTTAATGGTAGATTGTGATTCTTATGGAGTAAATGGTGTTGTTTCTTTAATGGTTATTCATAATTCCATCTATCGCATTATATCTTTTAATTGAGTTTTAGTAATGGTGTTGTTGCTTGATATATTCAATGTAAAAGAAAGGTAAGAAAAACCAAGTGTTTTCATATAAAATCAATCTTTATAATGTATTCAAGACAATCAAGAATATACTAAGGAAAAAAAAAATTCCACATATATAAACTTGGGGCAATAAGAACATCAAGACTAATAAAACTTTCTATTAAAATTCATGCCACAAACAAAACCTTCTTGATGGTTTTATAAATTACTATTGGTATTCCTCGTGAATCCCTTCAACTACATTGCACACCTTCATGTGTCAAACCTTATTCTATGCATCCTACCCTTAAACCTATTTATTGTGCACCATCCTTAGTTATGCCTTGCCCAACCTTCATTTGTGTTGACTTCCCCCTACATATCCTGTTTGGATCCTGCTCATTGATAGCTTGCACACATACATCAAATCTAACACATGTTCGCACATACTCTCTTTTTGTGCCTAGATGCACAAATGCATTTTCTCATATAAACAATGATCTTGCATAAAATTACCCTTACCAATAAAAATTTGTGGGCCTAAGTGATTAGAATCTTGAAGCTAAAATACATGTGATGCAAAAGTAATTTTCGTAAATGTCATCTCAAATGGCCTCACCAATCTCCTTGATTGGTTGAATATTAGGGGTATAAATGGAGAACTTGTAAATGGAAATAATACAGATATGCACCTATAACCTAGAGCTATGTTGAACTCCTAAGTAACAACAACCAGCACCTTTGACAGTCTTGATTGATATTAGTCAATGTTTGAGGAGCTCAAAGACCAAGGTAAGGTATATATATATATATATATATATTAATGGGTTGACAACCCTATGGGTAGGGAATTCCTTTCCTTGAGTGATAGAATAGTTGAACTAATGGGATACTAATGGGTTTTTACTATTCATCCCCTTTTGGGGGACAATGATTTGGAGAGTGTTATGGATCATTCAATTGCTATGAGTAGATGAACTAGGGAATCAAACATTTATAAGTAGTTAATGCAAGCATCCCAAGGCAAAGTGAGAACATGGGAATCTAAATCACATGAAATTTGAGCCCTAATATTAGCTAGCTCAAAATTATATGTATTTTAACTCTTAATACTTTCCTAATAGCATAGTATAAATAGTTGTTCTGCTATCCTGATCAATTTTCCACATATGTCCTAATCAATTTTCCACATATTTCTTAGTGCGTCTCTCAACCTTCCTTTATTTTTTAACATTCATTGTTGAAAGGAACAAGGAAATTATTGCTATGTGTTGATTAATTGGGTTGGTTGTCATTGATGTCAACCCTTGAAAAAAGTTTGGTAGCGAATTCTGGTAGCACAATGGTTTGGGTAATGGACCCAAGTTTTTTTTTATGGATAATGGTATGAGTTTTGATATATTTTCAGGCAATACTATTCTATATGGATATTACATGTCATGTCATTTCCGGTGGTATGTGGAATGTCACATAACTCCTCGCGGTTAGAGAGTTATGGCCATGTGAAGTTGGAAAACCCTCATGAGTCATCTAGAAGCTCCAAAAGGTCAAAGTAGTCAAAGTGGTTGCAAAGAAGAAATTATTTAAATAATAAAGTGAAGTGATGAGTGTACTATAATTCAAAGTGGATACAAAAATAAATTATTTAAATAATAAAATTAATGGATAAATTACTAAGTGGACAAGTGGTTAAAGTGGGTTAGCCCTAAAATAAGGAAAGTGGGTTAGGAGGTTAGAAGGTAATTTAAATAATAAAGTGAAGTGATGAATGTACTATAAGTAAAAGTGGATACAAAATAAATTATTTAAATAATAAATTTAATGGAGAAATTACTAAGTAGACAAGTGGTTAGAAGTAGGTTATCCCTAAAATAAGGAAAGTGGGTTAAGATGGTTAGAAGGTAACCCCTTGAGGAAGCTACATCAAAGTATAAATAAGAGGCAAGGGTCTCTCATTTTTAATCACACTTGAGAATATTGAATATCTACAACTGACTGAGGTAACCAAAGGATATCTAAGCCAAATTTCAAAGGGAAGGTGAAATAAAGAAAGCCGAAATTCAAGGGAGGATAAATTCTTTTGATGATGCTTTCTAAGGTATGTTATTTACTGGCCATCTCACCATTTTCACAATAAATTTTTTTATAAAATGATTCAGACCGTGAAATTGGGAGACCATTGAGGAAACATATCCAAGTAGTTGTGATATAAATTTTATCTTGTGGGTCATTGTATTTTTTGAGTTACACTCCATGGAAAAATAGGGTTTGTGGCTAGTCTTGAAACTAGTCTAAAACATGTGTTTCAGGTAAAAACGTCATAACTTCTTCATAACAAATCCAAATTCAGTAAGACAAAAAGTATCGATTATAGTATAGTCTGTAGTATGTTGTGTACAATTTTTAGATCCATATAACAAATATTTTGTGTGGGGCATGCTCTACAAGTTCTCTCTCTAGAATAAGCCAGAATTCAACAAGGTATGTCATTTTTGCTATAACTCATTTTCTGAGAGGTTCCAAGTAGTGAAATCTGGAGGAATTACATAAAAGACATTGAAGAACATTGTGTACCATTTTCATATCTTTATTCATTACAGGTACATAGTTATGATTATTGTAATTTGGGGTTGTTGACTAATCCAAAATTAGTCATGTGAGACTAAATTAAATTTTGATAAAATGCTAGTCTCTTGTTGTTAAATTTAAGGAAGGTTTTCAGGTATGTGATCATATACACCAAGCCTATTACAGAGTTACAAATCAGATTTGGATCATGAAATTGATTAGGGATTTTGGTTGAGGTATGTTACAGATAGAGTTTGTATAACAGTAAGGTTGTGGCACATGGTTTGATGTAATGGTTTATGGTATTTGGTTATGGATAGTGTGATGTATTGCTAAAGAAATTTTTATGGTTATATTGGTATATGGTTGAGGTGCATGTTGGGTACATGGTTGAGATAAGTAGTTGATGAGTTGGCACATACATGAGGGGTATAGTTGATGATGTTGGTACATCTTGATGAGTCATAGTTTATGTGCATTTGATGCATTATTGGTACATATTTGGTGCATGGTTGATGCACTCGTTGATGGTATAGGTTGGTGCATGGTTGATGCATTYTTTTATGGTACATGTTGATTATGGGTTRAGGTACAGGTTGGTGCATAGTTGATGCACTTTTTTATGGTACAGGCTGATTACAGGTTGTTTGGTACATGTTGGTGCATGGTTGATGCACTTGTTTATGGTACARGTTGAGGTACATGTTGGTGCATGGATGATGCACTTGTTTATGTTACATGTTGATTACAGGTTGAGGTATAGGTTGGTGCATGGTTGATGCACTTGTTTATGGTACGGGMTAATTACAAGTTGTATGGTACAGGTTGGTGCATGGTTGATGCACTTGTTTATGGTATAGGTTGATTGGTACATGTTTACAGAATTATATCTCACAGTGATAGTATCACAGTGGTTCCATCATTCTAATTATATTTTAGGGCGGTTGGATGGGGCAAGGACAGGTGGTTGTATCCACCTTCTGGTTATAGCCTCCTTCTGGTTGTATCCATAGAATTGGGGAGTTGGATATTCCCTCAGGTTGTAGCCTAAGAAACTATGGTGTTGGAGCCTCCTTCCAGTTGTAGTTGGAAAACAAAGGAATTTGGTGCTTCCAATGAAAGTAAATATTAAAGACATATAAGAGAAAATCATTTCATGGTTTTCTCCCTCTTTGGGTTTCCATGTAAAAACACTGGTGTATTGTGTATGTGTATAATTACTCATTTTTTCATTGTTTATTTACTCTGCAACTATTGGTTGATAATGCTACATTGATATAACACTTGCATTTTATGGATTAGATTGCTCTATTATTGATTCACCCTCTCTCTCAGTAATCCAACAATTGATATCATAGTAGGTTCCTTCATAAATCAGTTTAACCACTTAAAGGTAGATCATAGAGAGAAACAACATGTATAAAAATGGAATACCACAGTTTGGTGGAAAAAAGTATGCATTTTGGAGAAGAAGGATGAAAACTTATATACAGGCATAGGGATTTTAAATTTGGAAATCAGTTGTAGATGGATACAAAGAACCAGTAGTTCCACCGATAAATGAAAGAGCAATAAAAATTGGGAAAAATAATTCCAAATCCACAAATGCACTTTTGAATGATCTTTGTGAATGAGTATACACCAAATTTATACATTGTAAATCTTCTAAAGAGATTTGGGACAAGCTTAAAAATATTTATGAAGGAGATTCAAAAGTCAAAGCATCAAAGCTTCAAACTTATAGAGGTCAGCTTGAACAACTAAAGATGAAGGAAGATCAGAATATTTAAGCTTACTTCTTATGAGTCAATGAAATAGTAAATGCAATCATAGGATTGGGAGAAGAAATTAAATAATTTGTAATTGTTCAAAAGGTACTAAGATCTCTTCCTATGAGATTTGATCCTAAGATATCAACACTAGAAGAAAGAGAAGATCTAGACTCAATAAGAATGGATGAACTACATGGAATCTTCATAGCATATGAAATGAGAACTGAACAGGAAAATCCAGATACAAAGAAGCATCTTTCAAAGCATCCAAAAGGCCAAAGCAAAAGGGAAAGAAAAAAGAAAAAGAACATAGCAGTAGCAGTGACATATTGGAAGATGATGAATAAATGGCCAAATTTGTTAGAAGATTGAACAAGGGAACCAATGACATATATAAAGGTAAGTTTCCATTGATTTTTTTTAATTGTGATGGTATTGGTCATTTTGCTAACAAATGTCCTGATAAGAAAAATAAGAGGAATGATCAAGATTACTCAAATAGAAAAAATATATATAAAGGCAAAAGAACCACAAATAAATCTTTCAAGAAAACCTTATGCACCAAAGAAGACATCTCCTCATCAGATGAAGATGAAGTCAGTGACAGTGAGATAAAAATATTTTTATTCATGGCAGTAGAAGACCATGATAAAGAAGACACCGAAGAAGAATATGAAGAGGAAGAATTTTATTGTTGATAAGAATCGTTGTGTGCCATAGAAGTTATAAGAAGAGAAAAGAATAAAAACAAGAAACTACAAGGAGAACTAGACAAGAAAGAAGACACTCAGGGACTAGAACAAATGATCACAAATTTGAAGGTTCAAATAGAAGAAGATAAAATAATTGAAGAAGCACTCAAAGAACAACTATAAGAAAGAGACGGGATCATTGGAAATTTGGAAGTAGAGATTGTCACATTAAGAAAGGATATTCAAAAGAAAATTATGCAGAACAACTCAAAATTTTTGGATGGCATTATCAGTAGTCAAAATCCTCATCATGACAAGTCCGGACTTGGATACAATCAGACAGAAAAGGGATCAAGCTCCAAAACTACAAAACAAGAAACATATCCAAAAATATATGTTGAAACAATCAAAGGGGATAGAAATACCTACAAGGGAGATTACAGGGACACTCCTACATCGAGAAGATTCAGATTTCAGAATCAACGATCGACAGAAATAGATAGGCGTCAGGAAGAAGAAGGATTCATAAGAGTAACTCCTTTAAGAAGATATTCAACTCCCAGGTATCAAACTATATTTTTTAGTCTATGTTATGCATGCAATAATTTTGGACATAAAGCTGTGAATTGCAGAGCTAACAGCAGGAACATAAACAAATTTGAAAGTCATACACAAAAGGGTTATCCAAGAAGGCCTAGTGAAACATAGAGAAGAAGTTAGAACAAGTTTGAATCATTGAGCACTGAAGTGGAATGCTACAAGTGTAACAACTTTGGACACATGGCCAAATATTGCAAAATGGCAGTCCCTCCTAGAGAACCACAACAGAACAACAACAATCATAGACAGGAACCTCAGAAGAGGACATGGATAAGAAAGCAGAATCAATATAGCAATGAAGAATCCACAGTCGCTCTACAAGCTAAGCATAAGAAACATGGTTGGTATGTTGACAGTGGTTGTTCAAAACACATGACAGGTGATAAAGACAGGTTTCTTACATTAAGAAAGGAAAGAGATGGATCAGTCTCCTTCGGAAATGATGATTCATCTAAAATCATTGGAAAAGGCAGAGTCAGAATTGGAAACAAGAATACCAAGGTAGAAAATGTTCTACTAGTTGATGATATGAAACATAATCTTCTAAGTGTAAGTCAAATGTGTGACCAAACTCATAAAATTAATTTCAATTCACATACGTGCGAGATAAGAAAAGAAGGTTTAGGAAAATTGATTGTAACAACAGCAAGAAATTAAAGAAACATATATGTACTGAGTGAAATTAGAAATGAAAAGTGTTGTCTAGGAAAGGAAGATGAAGGCTAGATATGGCACATAAAAGTGGGTCACATACATTTTGACAACCTTGTCAAATTCAACAGAAAGGAAGTCATTAGAGAAATGCCCTAGATCACAAAACAAACAAACACTTTATGCCAACATTGTCAACAAGGAAAGAAAACAAAGACCANTAATTACAAGTTGTATGGTACAGGTTGGTGCATGGTTGATGCACTTGTTTATGGTATAGGTTGATTGGTACATGTTTACAGAATTATATCTCACAGTGATAGTATCACAGTGGTTCCATCATTCTAATTATATTTTAGGGCGGTTGGATGGGGCAAGGACAGGTGGTTGTATCCACCTTCTGGTTATAGCCTCCTTCTGGTTGTATCCATAGAATTGGGGAGTTGGATATTCCCTCAGGTTGTAGCCTAAGAAACTATGGTGTTGGAGCCTCCTTCCAGTTGTAGTTGGAAAACAAAGGAATTTGGTGCTTCCAATGAAAGTAAATATTAAAGACATATAAGAGAAAATCATTTCATGGTTTTCTCCCTCTTTGGGTTTCCATGTAAAAACACTGGTGTATTGTGTATGTGTATAATTACTCATTTTTTCATTGTTTATTTACTCTGCAACTATTGGTTGATAATGCTACATTGATATAACACTTGCATTTTATGGATTAGATTGCTCTATTATTGATTCACCCTCTCTCTCAGTAATCCAACAATTGATATCAGAGCAGGTTCCTTCAGAAATCAGTTTAACCACTTAAAGGTAGATCATAGAGAGCAACAACATGTATAAAAATGGAATACCATAGTTTGGTGGAAAAAAGTATGCATTTTGGAGAAGAAGGATGAAAACTTATATACAGGCATAGGGATTTTAAATTTGGAAATCAGTTGTAGATGGATACAAAGAACCAGCAGTTCCACCGATAAATGAAAGAGCAATAAAAATTGGGAAAAATAATTCCAAATCCATAAATGCACTTTTGAATGATCTTTGTGAATGAGTATACACCAAATTTATACATTGTAAATCTTCTAAAGAGATTTGGGACAAGCTTAAAAATATTTATGAAGGAGATTAAAAAGTCAAAGCATCAAAGCTTCAAACTTATAGAGGTCATCTTGAACAACTAAAGATGAAGGAAGATGAGAATATTTAAGCTTACTTCTTATGAGTCAATGAAATAGTAAATGCAATCATAGGATTGGGAGAAGAAATTAAATAATTTGTAATTGTTCAAAAGGTACTAAGATCTCTTCCTATGAGATTTGATCCTAAGATATCAACACTAGAAGAAAGAGAAGATCTAGACTCAATAAGAATGGATGAACTACATGGAATCTTCATAGCATATGAAATGAGAACTGAACAGGAAAATCCAGATACAAAGAAGCATCTTTCAAAGCATCCAAAAGGCCAAAGCAAAAGGGAAAGAAAAAAGAAAAAGAACATAGCAGTAGCAGTGACATATTGGAAGATGATGAATAAATGGCCAAATTTGTTAGAAGATTGAACAAGGGAACCAATGACATATATAAAGGTAAGTTTCCATTGATTTTTTTTAATTGTGATGGTATTGGTCATTTTGCTAACAAATGTCCTGATAAGAAAAATAAGAGGAATGATCAAGATTACTCAAATAGAAAAAATATATATAAAGGCAAAAGAACCACAAATAAATCTTTCAAGAAAACCTTATGCACCAAAGAAGACATCTCCTCATCAGATGAAGATGAAGTCAGTGACAGTGAGATAAAAATATTTTTATTCATGGCAGTAGAAGACCATGATAAAGAAGACACCGAAGAAGAATATGAAGAGGAAGAATTTTATTGTTGATAAGAATCGTTGTGTGCCATAGAAGTTATAAGAAGAGAAAAGAATAAAAACAAGAAACTACAAGGAGAACTAGACAAGAAAGAAGACACTCAGGGACTAGAACAAATGATCACAAATTTGAAGGTTCAAATAGAAGAAGATAAAATAATTGAAGAAGCACTCAAAGAACAACTATAAGAAAGAGACGGGATCATTGGAAATTTGGAAGTAGAGATTGTCACATTAAGAAAGGATATTCAAAAGAAAATTATGCAGAACAACTCAAAATTTTTGGATGGCATTATCAGTAGTCAAAATCCTCATCATGACAAGTCCGGACTTGGATACAATCAGACAGAAAAGGGATCAAGCTCCAAAACTACAAAACAAGAAACATATCCAAAAATATATGTTGAAACAATCAAAGGGGATAGAAATACCTACAAGGGAGATTACAGGGACACTCCTACATCGAGAAGATTCAGATTTCAGAATCAACGATCGACAGAAATAGATAGGCGTCAGGAAGAAGAAGGATTCATAAGAGTAACTCCTTTAAGAAGATATTCAACTCCCAGGTATCAAACTATATTTTTTAGTCTATGTTATGCATGCAATAATTTTGGACATAAAGCTGTGAATTGCAGAGCTAACAGCAGGAACATAAACAAATTTGAAAGTCATACACAAAAGGGTTATCCAAGAAGGCCTAGTGAAACATAGAGAAGAAGTTAGAACAAGTTTGAATCATTGAGCACTGAAGTGGAATGCTACAAGTGTAACAACTTTGGACACATGGCCAAATATTGCAAAATGGCAGTCCCTCCTAGAGAACCACAACAGAACAACAACAATCATAGACAGGAACCTCAGAAGAGGACATGGATAAGAAAGCAGAATCAATATAGCAATGAAGAATCCACAGTCGCTCTACAAGCTAAGCATAAGAAACATGGTTGGTATGTTGACAGTGGTTGTTCAAAACACATGACAGGTGATAAAGACAGGTTTCTTACATTAAGAAAGGAAAGAGATGGATCAGTCTCCTTCGGAAATGATGATTCATCTAAAATCATTGGAAAAGGCAGAGTCAGAATTGGAAACAAGAATACCAAGGTAGAAAATGTTCTACTAGTTGATGATATGAAACATAATCTTCTAAGTGTAAGTCAAATGTGTGACCAAACTCATAAAATTAATTTCAATTCACATACGTGCGAGATAAGAAAAGAAGGTTTAGGAAAATTGATTGTAACAACAGCAAGAAATTAAAGAAACATATATGTACTGAGTGAAATTAGAAATGAAAAGTGTTGTCTAGGAAAGGAAGATGAAGGCTAGATATGGCACATAAAAGTGGGTCACATACATTTTGACAACCTTGTCAAATTCAACAGAAAGGAAGTCATTAGAGAAATGCCCTAGATCACAAAACAAACAAACACTTTATGCCAACATTGTCAACAAGGAAAGAAAACAAAGACCAGGTTCAAATCAAAGGAATACTCAACGACAAGACCACTGGTGATCAGAATCTGGACCAGGGGTCAAAATTTAGCCCAAAAATGAAAGTGTTTGGAATTGCCTAAAAATGAATAGGTGCATAGACATCATTGTCACGAACCCAACGCACTTCAAATGGGCTCAAACGAACATTGGATGAGTGAGATATCGCGATCTGTTCGATTTGCCAAACAGGCAAAAAAAAAGTTGTTGATTGTACAATCCATACAGTCTGTACAAGATGACATGGCAAAGGTACGAATGCACACATGGCAGTGATGACATGGAAATTTTTGATTTGATATATGCTTGGGTGAATGACATGATGACATGTGGAACTTTATGGGCAAATTGGAAGGTGCCACGTGGCCCAGGCATGGGCTGCCATGTGGCACTATGTTATTGTTTTGGTTTGTGTAAAAGTTAATGAAGTCCGTGGGATTTGAACCCCGGACCTCCACACACCATGAAAAGTCTTGGAAAAGGCCGCCAACTGGCACGCCACACATTAGTCCTTGTTATATATATGTTTACATATATATTTAACATTGCACTATGGTATATTTTGGGCGCATCCGGGTTGGGGCTTAGCCCCAGCCCTCGATCATATACACCAACCCATGGGACCTCGTATATGCTCTTTCGCGAGGATTTTTTTAAATCAAATGGATAACCCCATGCGCTGCCACTTGTCATGCCCAAAACAAAGTTGCTAATGGTGCCACTTTTTGCGCTGGGACGTGGCCATATGGCCCCCATGCGCCCAACACCTCCGACTTTGGGGGCCAAAAATCTGCTAACAGTGCGACATTTTGGCACCAATTTTGGAATGCGTGTGTGTGCTGGGTTTAGGCATGGGAAATGACCAGAAGCCAGGTTACTCACACAGGAGTGTGTTTTGGCGAACCAGAGATAGTAAGCTTGAAGGAGGAAAATGGCAGGAGGCCTATCTTCTTCAGTTTTTGCCCAAATGAGGTGTTGAAAAAGCCCAGCTAGGGGTTTTTGGATGTTCTGAATCCATTGGAATAGTTTTCAAATCCATTTGGAGAATTTTTTGTAGGTTTTTCTACCTTGAAGTTTCGAGAGCTTTAGGGAGATTAGGGCCCCCATTGATGGAGGCCATGCTCAAATGAGCCCAAGTCTATTTTCTGTGACTGAATAGTCATTTTTCACTAATTGTTATGCTCTGAACACATTGGGACAGGTTTTAGATCCATTTGAGGACTTTTACAGGTGTTTTTTTCCACAAGGAAGCTCAGGGAAGCTCAAGGCTACATGTAGAAGAGGTCATGCCCAGATGAGCCATGGTCCGTTTTCAGAGATCCAATAGTCATTTTTGGGGTTTTTATGTATTTTGAACCCAATGGTACAGTCAATAAATCCATTGGAGTTGAGAAGCAGCGTGTAAAAGAATCTTTGACAAACTAATCCCAGAGAGCCTAGTCCATTGATGGAGGCTCAAGGAGATGTAGCCCAATTGGGGGTGAACTCCTTTATCGTCTTGTTATTGTTGTGATTTTGCTGGTTTATTTGCTGCAAGTTAGGTTTGTTGTGTATTTATTTAAACCACATATTTAACCTTTCAAATACCTCACACATAAACACCTAAAAGATGCATAAACTTGACACATACTTTCTCTTGCACAACTATGACATTGAGCAAGGTCCTGAAGTTTATATTTTAATGGAGTAGAGGGTGCTTGCATAGAAAAACAAGTTTGCCCCCTATTTTCAAATCAGGCGGTATCAGAGCATAGTTTTTCTCATGTGATTGCCAATGATAGCTAGAGATTTAGCTGTTGGTATTATTTTGCAAGTTTTGTGTTGAAGTTTGATATCTTTCAAAGATGGAGGAAGCTTCAAACAATGAAAGTTCTCATACATCTTCATTATCCAAGACAAAGATATGTTGAAGGAATTTGTAACCGTGAGAGATATGATGCAAGAGATGTGGGAAGATAGAAAGGAGAGCATTGTCCTTCAAGAGTAGTTAATGGCCATGAAGGAGGAGAAGCACCAACTTCTTGAAAAGTTGCATGAGATGGAGACTCAACTTCATGAGGCAAAGGAAACCCTTA
>JZKD02S1601823.1:63038-73106 GCA_000966675.3 Picea glauca | reverse complement strand
TTTTCCTGTGTTTCCTGATGGCGCATGTGCACGCACACCCTATATAGTCATAGTGCATCTTGATTTTATAACTGGTTGTATAGTTTTGGGCCTTTTGGAAATGATTTTTTGGTAATTTTGGTCCATGGGTGAACTAATAGCTGTTTGACGATGCTGGATTCCTGTAACCATTTGTGAATGAAATTTTAGTGATAACAGATGCCCCTTGATGGATGAGGTTAGAAGCATACGGATAGTCGAAATTCATTAATGTTTCTTCTACTGAGAGTATCGTTGTAAGAAAGAGATAGTGAGAGTATCAAGAGTGACTCGTTGGAGGGAGAAGGGAACTTGTAGGACCCAACCTTTCACAAGGTGTGGAAAATAAATTGTGTACAAACGAGGTGGGCATGCCCCATGCTCGGGTCATGTAACCCAAAAAAGGGTGTTGTATAGTAACTGAAGCTATGTGTTGATGTAGAAAACGGTAGCACCCTCGGGGGCATTTTGATAAAGGAAAAGGACAATTATAATGAGGAACAATACTCTGAACAGTAGGCAATGACACCTTTAAGAAGTATCATGGAATCTGTGGGCATTGATATCCCAACAAAGTTCATAGGTCTTCAGAAAATATAGAAAACAACTGCAATAGTTGCAAAGTAAGACCCACCGTAACATGAGAAAGTGTTGAAGTCTAATGTTATGGGGGTCAACGACAGTAGAGAGCAATCATGGTTCTCCCTATTTCATCCGAGACTCCTCATTGTAGAGGTAATGAGAGTCAAGATATTGTCGCCCTTCTGGAAACTATGTTGATGTCGACAAAAGGGAGACGTGACTCCAAGAAGCAAAGGGCTTTGTGAAATCTACTAGGTAAGGTCAGGAACTGAGGAGGTACATGGATGAAGTCTAGATGCATGGAGAATAAAGACTTCCCTTGGTTGGGAATATATGTGAAGTATAAGTGGTCGTAACTGTTCAACTAGGTCGAGTGTCAAGGGGACACCAAGACGTGGGATAAGTTGTGCCAGAGGCGGGACAAAGTGAACAAAATCAAAGAGCATAGGTAGGTGACCTGTGGGATACTTAGAGTTTATGGATGATGTCAACAAGAGTAGGTGATAAGGAATTCCCCAACCAAGGACGACATGGGTTGCATTTTCCAAAAAGGAAGAAGGTCGCTAAAGGTGACGAAAAAAAGCTATGTAAAATGCTGGAAACAAAGGCTTGATTACAAAAAGAATTAAAAAAAATCAGTGGGGATAATAATGCAGATACAGAAATGGATGTCCTTGTGTAAGATGGCTTGGCCTGAGAATGGCACAAGTTGGTTAAAAAACAAGTGGTGGGTTGGGGCCCCATAGGCAGGTTTCTCTAGTAGGGAAATGTATGGAGGGAAATCTGAAGATGGGCAAGCCGGTGGTGGATGAAATGGATGGTAAATGATGTTGCGGGAGTGTAGTCAAAATAAAATTGTGAGGAAGTGCCCTGGGAGTTCGTTGGGTAGGCTAGAAAAATGAGGAGAAGGAGTATGTGGATGATTCGTGACATGATGTAATACTATCGAGAATCCCATCCCTAAAGGTTGAAAACAACATGAGTGTCAAAGTGCCAAGGGGGCCTATGAATGGGACAACTCATGGGGGGGAGAATGCTACTGGGTGATAGTACCCAAAATGCAATGGAGGTGATAGTACTATAGAGCCAGATATAGGGACCCTGAAGAAAAATTTCAGAGGGTGTGACTGGAGATGCAATTGAGATTCAGAGGGAATGATTACATGCTAGTGTCGATTATATACCTGAAGGGGTCGCGTTGGTGTGTGATGACCAAGTACCTGCACACATGACAACCAAATACCCGATGTGAACAGTATCTGAAGATAATCGAACATATAACCGTTTATTTGATAATTTTGAATGTGAGCATGTGTACCTGAACGAGGTATGAAAAAATGGCTCCCCTGGGGCTAAGGATGAAAAATGGCCTGGGGGTTGTCTTGTTGTAGATGACGGGGTGTTGATCTCGGGGCTGAAGATGGATCGAAAAATGGATGCTCATAGCTCCCAGAATTGAGTCTGGAAGTTTGGAAAAAAGGGCTTATATATAGCTGTAGGGCCCACATTGCCACCTCATTTTTACTTTTTGCTATAGTGGTTAGAGAGGATATTTCAGAGTAGATTCAAAGATTCCAGGAGTGTGAGGCAGTCGATCCGGGAGGTGCGAGAGTCAAGTTAGCGGTCTCATCCTCCTGTACAGTATTTAGGCATCAATTTTTAGGTAGGACTGTACAGAGGCACGTACGGTGGGTTTTTAGGGTTGTGGCCACCTAAATGAACAGGCGATCAATGGTGACCCACGCACAAATGAATGGCTATACTAGGCACAGTCGCACATAGGGGGTGCGCTATTTGGAAAAACAGGCTCGCATGGGGTGTGCGCTTGTCCAAAACACGACCGCGTATATGTGCACGGCTGTGTTGTTGATAGTTGTGCATGAGTGTGCAACTATGTATTGAACAGGAGTGCATTTGGTGCGTTCCTGTGAGGTAAATAGGTGTGCATGTGTGCGCACCTGTGGGGAAAATAGTCGTGCCTTTGAGGCAAAGCTGAGGTTGAGAAAAATTATCTCCCCCCCATTTTTTATTTTTTTTTTGGGGGGGGAGAGTTTGGTGTTTTGTGATGGTTGATCGAGTACTGTATATGTGGATGTAGGTGATCATTTGGGACAATGTCGATCTGTTGGAGAGAGAGGAACTGGGCCAGACTGAGGGAGGTTGTGAGGGATGAGGAGTCGGTAGTTCGTGGTGCTTTGGCAGCCTGTGGGTTGCTGAAGTGTTTTTAGTGCCCACTATTGAGGGCACGGGAGTATCTGCTCCAATTCCTAATCTCAATGTGGAGTCCAGAGTTGCAGTGTTTCATTGTGCGTGGGGAGCACTTAGCATTCTCTGCTAAGGAGGATGTCTATTTTCTGAATGGGCTCCCTTTTCGGGGTTCCCTGCTACCGGCCGAGCCAGTGGTAGTTGGAGAGGGGCAGTTAGCTACCCTTGCCCGGACATATTATTCGGGAGAGTATTTTATGTCTAAGTCAGTGGTGAGGATTGGGGCGATGGATTCCCTAGTACATCGTTGCATGGAAGCGATGGTTGTGAGAGTGTATGGGTCACTCGCGACTCAGTGTATCAGTGGTGGCCAGCTGAGGATCATGCAGCGGGCACTAGGGGGTGAACATTTCACCTGGGGATTGATGTTGCACGCCAAGATGGTGGGATATCTCATCAGGTGTCGAGCAACTTAGAGGATTTTTCCTTTGGATCTATCTTGGTGGCTTGGTTTCTAGAGAGGGTGTCGATGTTGCACTTGAGAGTTTTGTTAGACCCGCCAAGAGAGCGAGATCCACGACTGCAGCGATGGTCGACAATTTTGTTTCATCATGGGGGTGGGGAGGGTGGCCACTACTTCATGGCTGAGGCTGCATAGGTGTGGATTTAGATGCCACATATCGTATTGCATTTTCCTTACAGTGGAATAGATTTCTGTGATGACCCTAAGATAATATTACCTTCGAGAGAGGTATTCAATCGTTTAGGTATGATGTGTTGGTTGTTGGTTTTGTTGATTTTATATATATAGCATAGCATATGGTTGATATTTGTATGGATGTTGATGCTATCATGTGTTTTTTTTTGTAGATGTGGGACCGCGTGGATGAGAGGTCAAGTTGATCCGAGCGCCAACCCGCCAAGGGCATGTGAAACCACCACGGGGAGAGTTGTGAGCAGGGGAGAGGCGATGTCGATAGAATGTTGGGGCAAGGCTCGGTGATGATGATAGAGCAGCCCGGAGATGTCATTATAATGACCCCGAGGTAGGGTTGTCACATGCTCCTCTGGTCGAGGTCGGGGGAGAGTTTGATGATTTTTGTCGCCGACTAGAGGCAGTTCTACAGGGAGTTCCTGAGAGGATGTGGGTGCAAATCCAAGATGAGGGGATCCTAGAACAGTGTATTGGGTTGTTGACAGAGTCACGGAACTTGATCCACAGAGCATCTATAGCTGGAGCTGCGATGACTGCACAGTTGCCTTCGGGACCNCCTGAGAGGATGTGGGTGCAAATCCAAGATGAGGGGATCCTAGAACAGTGTATTGGGTTGTTTATAGAGTCACGGAACTTGATCCGCAGAGCATCTATAGCCGGAGCTGCGATGACTGCACAGTTGCCTTCGGGACCTGAGGAACCTAGAGCTTGTGGGGTACCTCTGCCAGAGGGAGGACCTAGTGCTGGAACACTAGGGGTGTCCTGAGGGTTGTTAGATATGTAGTTGTGTATCTAATATAGGCTAGTGAGCCCATTTTGTACAGTGGTGACATCCAATTTTTTATTGGTAGGGATGAGGTGATTCACCTACCTACGGGCAATGTACTATTTTTGTAAACACTGTATGACATGTGGACCGATATATATATATATATATGTGGATATACATTTGTGAATCTTTGTGTACATGTGTGATGTGTTTGTTGTTGATGATTTTTTTTTTGATGTAGTGGATGATGTCTAATCTATATTCTGTGGCAGAGTTCTGATGGTTTATGTGTAAGTGAAGATGCCTTGATGTGATATATGCCAATCTCGTATATTTTTAGCCATGGTATCTGCTATTTGATTGAATTGTCTTGGGATATATGTAAATGTAATGGAATCAAAATGTCAAGATAAAAGTCTTACCTACAGGTATTTTCGAAAGAGGAAAGGATCAAGGACATGGTATACATTGTTGAGCTGGAGGACGACAAGTTGGGAATCTAATAAGATGCTAAGGTGATGAATATGGCGATGATTGGCCTCAACGAGGAGACCAATGACGGCGGTGTACTTTTCTTGATTGTTGGTGGCTGAGCCTAAACATATTCCGTTGGTGTGGAGTAGGTCATGTGAGGGCAAATAGAGGGCCCAAACAGTCGAAGCAAGATTCTGTGTCCAACAGCTAGCTCCGTTGGTGTAACCGATGTGGTAGGTCGATGGAGGTGGAATCTGTCAATAACATGAGTGATAGATTAGACGGGAGATATGGATAAAAGAAGACTAAAAACTCTACAAAAGATGTACAAAAAAGAAAAAACCTAATGTAATATAGCTATGCTCAGGCGTAAAATTTCTTTAAGTACAACCCATTGATGGGTTCCTTGAGAGGATGGCCTTTGAGGGAGGCCAGGATGTAGGTGCCTTTAGTGAGGCAATGTTGGATGATGTACAGTCCATGCCACAGGGACTTGAATTTTTCATGGCCAATGGTATCGTGAGCAATATCGTAAGTGAGGACGAGGTCTCCTTTGTTGAATGAGTGAAGGTTTACATGGTGATCAAAGGTGGCCTTTGATCATTTTTTGGCTACTTCATTGTTCTGTAATGAATATCAAAAATCTTCATACAGGTATTCTAAGCTCAGCAAACACTGCTCTATTGGGGTAGTGTTGGGTAATAGCTCAATATTGGTGTGTAAGGTGGGAATTTCACACTTGATGGGAAGAGTGGCCTCAACCCATGGACTAGATGAAAAGGTGTGAAACCAGTGGTCGTTTTGACTGTTGTGCGATAAGCCCAGAGCGCGGAAAATAACATGTGATGCCAATTGGTTTTATGTTTGTTAACTATGTGTTGCAACATCATTTTTAAGACCTTGTTAACCGCTTCTACCTGTCCATTGGACTCAGGGTAGTATGGTGAGGAAAACTCGTGGGAGAAGCCTAACCGATATGATAGTTCCATGAAAATCTCATTCTCGAAATGTTTCTCGTGATCAGAGACTAGTTGGAGTGGTACTCAAAAGCGGGATATGACGTGGTTAAAGAAAAAATGCGTTGTTGTGTCAACGGTGTTGTTGAAGGTAAGCATGGCTTCAGCCCACTTGGTAAAGTAATCAATTGCAATGACTATGTATTTGTGTCTGTTGTTGGATGTAGAGTTGCAAGTCATGAAGTTGATGCCCCATTTACAAAAGGGACCAGTGGTGATGACTGGGTGTAGAAGAGAAGGTGGTGTGCGTGCTTTGTTGGAGGTGCCTGGTGATGAATACGTCGAAGATCATCTCTAGAGAGGTGGTTTCCGAATTTTTGTGTTCGGAGATAGACAAGAAGATCACCATACCAAGGGTCATCTGAGGGGATAAAAAAAATATGTTCATCAAGGAGGTTGGTATTCACCAGTGGACTGGTAGTGTCGGAGGGGAAAGCTGTGATAAGTTCGGCGAGGATGAGAGCTTTCTTTCTCTTGGGTGTTGAAAATTCGAGATCATATTCCTGAAGGATGACAATCCATCGAGCAAATTTACCGTTAATGTGTCAACAACTGAGCAAGTATTGCATGGGGTTGGAATCTGCGATGACTTTGGTAGTTCGAAGCAGAATGGAATGGCGCAGTTTCTAGACTGTGAGGACAACTGCGAGGGCTATATTTTCTTTGTGATTGTACTTCAAGGGTGCTCCTAAAAGGTTTTTACTAATGTAGTAAATCAAAATCTCATGGGCAGCATCCCCTATTTGGACGAGCAGTACTGCTACTAAAACGGTTGAGGCTGATATGTAGAGGAGATAATCACGATTATAGTCAGGTGGACTAATAAACGGGGCGTTGAGAACCGCTTTGATATCATCAAAAGCGGTTTGGGCATGTTTATCCCATTGAAATGGGATGTCGTGATGAAGTAAGCAAAGGAAGACATGTGCACGAGTAGCGTAATCTGGGACAAAGCATCGTAAAATGTTGGATTTGACTTGAAGGCTCTGTAGTTGGCGTAAATTCTGTGGGGGTGGAATTTCTGTGATGGCTTGGACTTTGAGGGGGTCCACAGTAATGACACATTGGGAAAATATGAACCCAAGAAGGTGCCCAACAATGATGCAGAATACGCACTTGAGGGGGTCCAAACAGATATTGTACTGACAACACCTGTGGAAGATTATTCGTAGATCATCGAGATGTTGAGTGCATTTCTTAGATCGAGTGGTGAGGTTGTCTAAGTATGTGAGGATGATATGAGCCAGATCGTGAAAAACATATGTCATGGCCCGGTTGGAAAGTGGCGTCGACATTCTTGAGGCCAAATGGCATGACACAATACACAAAGGTGACCCAAGGGGTCGTGAATGCGGTTTTGTATTGATCGGTGGGGTGAATTTGGATTTGGTTGTAACCAGAGAAACCATCCATGAAGGACAAAGCTTCGTGACCTGCGCAATCATCCATTATTTGGTTGATGAAGGGTGTTGGAAAGTTGTCTTTGGGACAGGTGTGATTGAGGTCGCAGAAGTCCGTACAGACATGGATAGTGCCCTGTTTTTTGTTAACAGGGACAGGGTTGGAGGCCCATGATGCATAGGCTATGGGGTAAATGAACCCTGCAGCGCGTAGTTTGTCAATCTCGTCTTTGATGGCTGCTGCTTTGGATGGGTGTAGCGGTCGCTGTTTTTGGTAGATGGGTGTGATATCAGGCCAGGTGTCTATGCAATGTTCGACAATAGAGGGATCAAGGTCGGGCATCTCCGTGTATGACCAAGCGAAAATGTCTCGGTATTCATGGAATGGGGCTTTGTATGCGGTGAGTTCTTCAGGAGAACATGCAGCACCAATGGTGATTTCCTCAATAATTCCATATTTGATGGAAATATCTATTTTGATGGTTGGGGATATATTGGAAATATTGCCTTCCTCGAAAGCGTCGAGGGCAGGGATAGGGTTATTGAACCAACCTATATGCCCTGATGGGAGAAAATATTTGGTTTCGACTGCATATATGGGGTGTTGGTTAGGAGGCGTGAAGGCTTCATGTGAAAGAAAGAGCACTCTGTGCTGGAGTGCATCCCATGGGCAATCGGGGGTAGTTAACTCCTTGAGGATATCTTCATCACAATGAAACTAGCATGAATATAGGGTATCGAGAGGAGTGGCCTTANCTCATGGGCAGCATCCCCTATTTGGACGAGCAGTACTGCTACTAAAACGGTTGAGGCTGATATGTAGAGGAGATAATCACGATTATAGTCAGGTGGACTAATAAACGGGGCGTTGAGAACCGCTTTGATATCATCAAAAGCGGTTTGGGCATGTTTATCCCATTGAAATGGGATGTCGTGATGAAGTAAGCAAAGGAAGACATGTGCACGAGTAGCGTAATCTGGGACAAAGCATCGTAAAATGTTGGATTTGACTTGAAGGCTCTGTAGTTGGCGTAAATTCTGTGGGGGTGGAATTTCTGTGATGGCTTGGACTTTGAGGGGGTCCACAGTAATGACACATTGGGAAAATATGAACCCAAGAAGGTGCCCAACAATGATGCAGAATACGCACTTGAGGGGGTCCAAACAGATATTGTACTGACAACACCTGTGGAAGATTATTCGTAGATCATCGAGATGTTGAGTGCATTTCTTAGATCGAGTGGTGAGGTTGTCTAAGTATGTGAGGATGATATGAGCCAGATCGTGAAAAACATATGTCATGGCCCGGTTGGAAAGTGGCGTCGACATTCTTGAGGCCAAATGGCATGACACAATACACAAAGGTGACCCAAGGGGTCGTGAATGCGGTTTTGTATTGATCGGTGGGGTGAATTTGGATTTGGTTGTAACCAGAGAAACCATCCATGAAGGACAAAGCTTCGTGACCTGCGCAATCATCCATTATTTGGTTGATGAAGGGTGTTGGAAAGTTGTCTTTGGGACAGGTGTGATTGAGGTCGCAGAAGTCCGTACAGACATGGATAGTGCCCTGTTTTTTGTTAACAGGGACAGGGTTGGAGGCCCATGATGCATAGGCTATGGGGTAAATGAACCCTGCAGCGCGTAGTTTGTCAATCTCGTCTTTGATGGCTGCTGCTTTGGATGGGTGTAGCGGTCGCTGTTTTTGGTAGATGGGTGTGATATCAGGCCAGGTGTCTATGCAATGTTCGACAATAGAGGGATCAAGGTCGGGCATCTTTGTGTATGACCAAGCGAAAATGTCTCAGTATTCCTGGAAGAGGGATTTGTATGCGGTGAGTTCTTCAGGAGAACATGCAGCACCAATGGTGATTTCCTCAATAATTCCAGATTTGATGGAAATATCTATTTTGATGGTTGGGGATATATTGGAAATATTGCCTTCCTCGAAAGCGTCGAGGGCAGGGATAGGGTTATTGAACCAACCTATATGCCCCGATGGGAGAAAATATTTGGTTTCGACTGCATATATGGGGTGTTGGTTAGGAGGCGTGAAGGCTTCATGTGAAAGAAAGAGCACTCTTTGTTGGAGTGCATCCCATGGGAAATCGGGGGTAGTTAACTCCTTGAGGATATCTTCATCACGATGAAACTAGCATGAATATAGGGGATCGAGAGGAGTGGCCTTAGTGATTGTCATTGTGGTGTTGTCTCCTTATAATAAAGACGTAGGGGGACTAATGGAGGGGGATTGCGATGGTTCACTCGACATAAACCAAATATCCAGATATTGTAGATTAAAGATGGTAGTCGAGCGTAGAATGTTCATGGGGAAATGAATTGGAGAATTAGGGGGATTTGGGGATAACTCCTCATATAAATTATCTAGGAACCATGGGGGAGAAGGGAGTGCCTTAGGTTCTAGTGGGAAGATATGAACCATATCAATTGATGTGGCAAGGGTATTCCTCAGGTGTGTTGGAGTAGGGGGGGTATGATTTTGAATAGGGGCCAATTGACGACACATGTATTCAATGATCATAGGACATTGATATGTGAAATGATCAATTGATTCGCATAGAGAGAAAGCACATCTCATGCGTTCGTTGACTGATGTTGTGACATAATGGATGTTGGTGATAGGAGTTGGGGTGGGTGTTTGTTGAAAGATCTGGCGTACAGTTGTTAGTGTCTGTCGGAATTGAGGTAACGTTGGACAGTGGTGTGTGTAATGGCCATATTCTGAACAGATGGCGCATGCGAATTTGGTTCGCAGTCCTTTGTTACTTGTGTTCTATGAGATAGAGGCAATACTAGAGGAAGCAATGAGCGGTGGTGGTGCTCGAGGGAGTTGGATGAGATTACGTAACTCAGGGAGAGATGGGAATT
>JZKD02S1601823.1:28940-39449 GCA_000966675.3 Picea glauca | reverse complement strand
CTATGTTGAGCATAAGTAAGGTTCCCATCCCATTGCGTGGATGTTTGGAATTGTACATCCTCGGGATATAAACAATAATCTTGTTGACTACTTATGTTTTTCCATCAATCTGTGGGTGGAAGGAAATCAATTTGGTCATCTTGGTGTCCATCATCAACCATAGGTTGGAACAGAAAGTAATTAGGAACCTACTATCTCAATCTAAAATAATGGTCATTGGGAGCTCAAACGAACCCAAACATAATCAAATAAGATCTTAGCAGTGGCCTCGACTATGATTCTCCTCTTGAAGGGTGTCAAAATCTCCATCTTAGAGAATCCATCAATGACCACGAAGACACAATCATTACCATGCTTGGTTGAAGGTAGAACAGACATGTAATCCATGGATATGGACTCCCAAGGCCTCTCAAGAGTAGGAAGAGGGGTGTATAGCCCCTGTTTCTTAATGGCAAGTTCGGCAATGGCACATGCATTATGAGATATGATATACTTGTTGACATCTTGTCGGAGCTTCGGCCAATAAAAATGATTTTTTAGTACCACCATTTTTTTTTCCATGCCAAAGTTTCCTGCCACCCGACCATAATGAGCTTCCCAAATCATGTTTGGATGCTCTCTTGAAGGAACACAGATATGTCTCAAATGCAATAGCAATCCATCTTGGAGATGAAATTTTGGAATTGGTTTTCCTACGCTCAATGTCTAATAGGTGGCATCAAATTCAGAGTCATCATTGTATAATTGTAGCCACATGGAGGTCTCATGCCCACATGAGTTGAGAACTGTGGTTAGCACCACAACCGGGGGTCGATTGAGGTACTCTGCAACATGGTTGGTGCTTCCCTTCTTGTACTTAATGTTCAACTAGAATTTTTAAAGGTATGTGGACCACTTATGATGGCGGTCATTCTGTAACTTTCCTTGTGTCTACATGAATTGCAGAGGCCTGTGATCATTGTGGATGATCATTTATTTTCCCAAAATGTAATTCTTCCATTGTTGACATACCTACACAATGGAGTACATCTCTCTATCGTAGGTGGGGTATCTGTGAAAAAAATCAGATAATGTTTCACTGTGATAGGCCACTAGATGTCCATGTTGAGTGAGGACTGCATCGATGACCTAATATGAAGCATCTTTCACAATATCGAATGGTTGTTGCAAGTCTTGCATAGTAAACATTGGTGTTAAGAAAAGGTGGAATTTCAAATTGTTAACTCCTCAAATAAATCGGTGGATTTTATTTGATTTTTTAGATGATAGGTTGGGTTCTAAATTTGATTTCTAAATTTCTGTAAATAGGTTAGAGAGTCTGTATTTCCAAAATAATCTCAAAAGAAATGTTGATTTTGGTTTCGTCAAGAAAATGGAAAAATATCAGGTTTCGGTGGTTTAGGCAAGCCTCCACTGTGCTCATTAACCACCGAAGGTTTTCATTTTCGGCAAATAAAGGGTCGAAGCAGAAGGAAAGTAACCACCGAAAGTGTTTGAATGTGAAAAACGAAAGCTCATGCTTTCGCACGAGCCAAATGTCAAAAAATCAGCGCAATGATTAGAAATACAACCGCCGAAAGCTTGCCATGCGGGAGATGATGCACATTCGTGGCTTCCATCCGAAAGGTTTGAAGCACCTGTGTCTTATCCATTGCATTGATCATTTCAAATCCACGCAAAGCGGTGATTGGCAGGTATAATTGCATGGAGCTACCCCCATTTCAATGGCAAGTACGTCAGCCATCATTACCAGGTCATTCCTTCATCTGAAAACTCGATGAGTTATAATGAATCCCGAATATTGTTGAAGATAACCACGAGCCCGCGATTTTATCAACAAAGCATATTTTCAAAAATCTTGATCCCACGTTCTCTGGTGATTGTCGAAGTGTCTCTGAGTTCAGCAAGCATCTTGAGTCAAGGAAACTTGGTCGGGTTATCAGGTAAGATCGGAAACTAGTCTCTTTCAAAGTTTCAGAAATATAATTGCCTCCGAAAATCTGAAGTTTCGGCATTCCTCAGTTAGATTGTCATCCGAGAGTGGGTCATTGTTTTAGTGAATTCATTAATCCTATGCTTTGTCAACCGATTTCACCGGTTTTTCATAAGTGATATCGACTGTATTCCTAGTTCCCAGAGCCATTGCCTCCCAAACACCTTGTTTCCCACAGTTTCAGGCACAGACAACATCGAGCCATGTCAAAAGAAAGTCCTGCTTTGAGATCCGAAGTCAATGGCATGTGGTATTTTGAAGCTCATCCGGAGGTAGCAGAGTGTTTTAGACAGACAGAAGTTTTCACATACTGTGATAATTTGACTACATTTCACCAATAGGTGGTCGAAGCTTTTGCCCTCTCTTATGATGGAAGGATTGCTAAAATAGGAAAAGAGGAGTTTATTATAGATGAAGAAGCTATTGTTGAATACACAGGGTTATCCAGAATGGGGTACTGTTGGTTTAAAACATCCTCAATGTCAAATTCATGTCGTATTTGTTGCCAATGCATAAAGCTTTGACCTGGAAGAAGGATATTCCCATGTCCTACCTAGAATCAAAGTGGCAGTCCCTGCTGAGGGCAATTTTGGTGTATATCACTTGTGAGGGGCGCTACAACAGGGTAATGTATTACCATTTTAAACTGCCGAATCATTTCACAGGCAGAGAACACATAAACATCCCTTACTTCTTTCATAAAACCCTGACTAAGATGGCAAGACAGGTGAAAGCCCAGCCTGCTAAATTTGTAAGCAGATTATCACATCAGGGGCTAATTACCCTTCTTGTGAGAGAAGCTCTGCAGAGGAAACAAATTGAGTGGGGTTTCTTTTTGTTTTGGAATGAGTTTCAAACAGAAAGACCTCCAGTGGTAGAAGCTAAGAAGGCTAGAGACAGAAAATCTCCTACTCCTAAGAGTAGTCATAGGAAAAGGAAAGGAATCTCAACACCCAGAGATCCTATACAAACATCCCCTAGCAAGAAGGGAGGAATCAAGAGGAAATTACAGTTTGAAGATAAAAACCTTGTCACAGGAAAAAATCTTCTCAATCTACCTTATAGTGACTCTAAATCAGATTAGGGGATGGCAAAGACACAGGACCACTTGCAGATCAAACAGGATGCAAAATTGAATTCAAATTTACCTCCATCAAATCCTCCAGAGACCCACAGGCAACCAGAAGCAGAAGCCTCCTCAAGCAGGCCTAAGAAANAAAGACCTCCAGTGATAGAAGCTAAGAAGGCTAGAGGCAGAAAATCTCCTACTCCTAAGAGTAGTCACGGGAAAAGGAAAGGAATCTCAACACCCAGAGATCCTATACAAACATCCCCTAGCAAGAAGGGAGGAATTAAAAGGAAATTACATTTTGAAGATAAAAACCTTGTCACGGGAAAAAATCTTCTCAATCTACCTTATAGTGACTCTAAATCAGAGCAGGGGATGGAAAAGACACAGGACCACTTGCAGATCAAACAGGATGCAAAATTCAATTCAAATTTACCTCCATCAAATCCTCCAGAGACCCACAGGCAACCAGAATCAGAAGCCTCCTCAAGCAGGCCTAAGAAAGGTAGAACACAGAAGATTAACAAGCTCCTACAAGAGATTTATCAGAGGGGAGTTCTGGAGAGGGTGATCAAAAAGGCCAACACAGATCTCACTGACAGAAATGTTGAACTGTTTAAAATGAATCAAACTCTTATAGAAAAACATGATAAAATCAAAGATAGAAACAGAGAGTTGATCAGAGAAAATATGAAATTATACAGGCAGCTCAGAATTCTGAGGCTCAAGCTGAATAAGTTTGAATCACCTGAAGAGAAACAAACTGGGTTGGACACTTTGGCTAATTTAGCCACAACTATAATGGATGTACCAGAACCCCCTACACAGTCAGCAAAAGTTCGTAGGTCTGCACAAACCAAGACTACAGCATCTAAGAAAGTTTGAGTGTTAAAAGAGGATTCAGGATAGACATTTTTGCAATTTTGAAACTCTTCAAAGATTAAATTTCGGTGGTTTAGGTGAGCCTCCACTGTGATCATTAACCACTGAAAGGAGGTACTTTCGGTGGATAACTCACCAGGAATTTTCCCAGATAACCACTGAAAGCCTGTGTGTTCAGAATTGAACGAGTTTTTACACAGATCAAGGATTTTTGAGATGAAAAGATTCAAGATCTTTTCGAATGAATGACTGATGAATTATCAAGTATATCTCAGCAGCTATTTTTGACAAATCGTGGAGAAAAGAGTTATTTCAAAGGTCTATGAACATCTTTAATTAAGACAGAAAAGCAGGGCAACTGGCCACATCAACAAATTCGACTTAGTATCTATTTGAAAGTCATCATCTAGCCTTGGGAGGCTGTTCTACACTACACCAACAATCAACAGAGAGAAATCTAGGATTGGCCTCATTTTGAGGAAGCATCCCACTTCTTTTGCAACAGAATTTTGAGTTACTATGTTTAGTATATTTGATCCTTGTTTTTAGGATCTTAGAACTACTTTGTAATGCTATAAATCTTAGAATAGAAGATGAACCAAGGGTTCAATTTTGGGTTCTACATGCTGCTACTGTAAGAGAGACCTATTCTTATTATATGAAAAATTGCAAGCTTCCTTCAGTTGTGTTGTCAGACTTTTCCTGTTCTCTGATATCTTATGAGTGAATGTTCTTTGTTGATGCTTATTCAGTCTGCCTATGAATGTCATCTCACTAATTGATTGATTAAGCTGATAATCATAAGTTATTTCCTTGGTTATTAAACCCATTGTGCTTGTTTTATATGAGTATAGTCTGGTTCAATAGCTAATTCCTCTTCCATTTAATCAAACCTTGTCTGATTGCANGCAGATCAAACAGGATGCAAAATTGAATTCAAATTTACCTCCATCAAATCCTCCAGAGACCCACAGGCAACCAGAAGCAGAAGCCTCCTCAAGCAGGCCTAAGAAAGGTAGAACAAAGAAAATTAACAAGCTCCTACAAGATATTTATGAGAGGGAAGTTTTGGAGAGGGTGATCAAAAAGGCCAACGCAGATCTCACTGAAAGAAATGCTAAACTATTTAAAATGAATCAAACTCTTATAGAAAAACATGATAAAATCAAAGATAGAAACAGAGAGTTGATCAGAGAAAATATGAAATTATACAGGCAGCTCATAATTCTGAGGCTCAAGCTGAAGAAGTTTGAATCACCTGAAGAGAAACAAACTGGGTTGGACACTTCGGCTAATTTAGCCACAACTATAATGGATGTACCAGAACCCCCTACACAGTCAGCAAAAGTTCGTAGGTCTGCACGAACCAGGACTACAGCATCTAAGAAAGTTTGAGTGTTAAAAGAGGATTCAGGATAGACATTTTTGCAATTTTGAAACTCTTCAAAGATTAACTTTCGGTGGTTTAGGCAAGCCTCCACTGTGCTCATTAACCACTGAAAGGAGGTACTTTCGGTGGATAACTCACCAAGAATTTTCCCAGATAACCACTGAAATCGTATGTGTCCATAATTGAACGAGTTTTTACACAGATCAAGGATTTTTGAGATGAAAAGATTCAAGATATTTTTGAATGAATGACTGATGAATTATCAAGTCTATCCCAGCAGCTATTTTTGACAAATCGTGGAGAAAAGAGTTATTTCAAAGGTCTATGAACATATTTAATTAAGACAGAAAAGCAGGGCAACTTGCCACATCAGCAAATTCGACTTAGTCTCTATTTGAAAGTCATCATCTAGCCTTGGGAGGCTGTTCTACACTACACCAACAATCATCAGAGAGAAATCTGGGATTGGCCTCATTTTGAGGAAGCATCCCACTTCTTTTGCAACAGAATTTTGAGTTACTATGTTTAGTATATTTGATCCTTGTTTTTAGGATCTTAGAACTACTTTGTAATGCTATAAATCTTAGAATAGAATATGAATCAAGGGTTCGATTTTGGGTTCTACATGCTACTACTGTAAGAGAGACCTATTCTTATTATATGAAAAATTGCAAGCTTCCTTCAATTGTGTTTTCATACTTTTCTTGTTCTCTGATATCTTATGAGTGAATGTTCTTTGTTGATCCTTATTTAGTCTGCCTGTGACTGTCATCTCACTAATTGATTGATTAAGTTGATAATCATAAGTTATTTCCTTGGTTATTAAACCCATTGTGCTTGTTTTATATGAGTATAGTCTGGTTCAATAGCTAATTCCTCTTCCATTTAATCAAACCTTGTCTGATTGCATTACTAGAAGGCCTTGTGAGATTTTATATTTCTAGACAGTCTTGAACACACAGTCTAGTCTCTAGATATTCATCTTGATCCAAAAACCACATCAAATATTAAGAAAATATTTCCCAAAAAGAGTTAGTTACCAGGCATCACCGACATACAGCCTAGGAGAGTTTCCTGGAGTGATAACACAAATCATTGAATTATTTCTATTTTTCTGCATCCCAAACAAACTTGGCCTTGGATCCACCTTTGGTCACATGGCTTAGGGCCCAAGTGATATGAGAGAACCCCAAGACAAACTTGTGATAGAATTTTGTAAGACCCAAGAAGTTGTAGAGCTCGTTCAATGTCTTCAAGCCTGGATAATCATGAATGACTTGGATCTTGGATAGATCCACACACACACCTTGCTCATCCACAATATATCCTAGATATTGAATTATTTGCATGCCAAAGGAACACTTCTCCAAATTGGTATAAAACTTGTGTTATTGCAGGGTGCCCAGGACCTATTGAGTATGCTTCAAATTTTCCTCCTATGTTTTTCTAAAGATGAGGATGTCATCCATATATACGACCACAAAGGAGTTTGTGAAAGGTCATAATATATCATCCATCATCTACATGAATTTGTTCGGGGAATTAGATAAGCCGAAAGGAATGACCAACCACTCGAAGAGACCTTCTTTACACTTGAAGGTTATCTTCCATGCATCATTTTTCTCAATCGATGCCTCATGGTATCCTGACTTTAGATCAGTCTTACATAAAAAATTGGCTCCCTTGAGCTGATCTAGAAGATCATCAATCTAGGGGATTGGGTACTTATTCTTGAATGTGATCTTGTTTAAGGCTCTATAATCAATAAAAAGTCTCCATGTCCCATCCTTCTTATGTACCAGAATAATTGGACTCCCGCAAGGTAAGGATATTGGTCTAATGTGGCCCTGCAGAATTAGCTCTTGGATCTAGAATTTTATTTCTTCATTCTCCATAATAGAGTGCCTATATATAGGGTGGTTGGGTAGAGGATCATCGGTTGTCAAATCAATTGAGTGTTTTACTTAACATTGCAAAGGAACCCCAGTAGGTGGGGAAAATATGTCTTCTTGTTCTTATACTATCTTGTACACCTGATTTTGTTGTGTAGAGAGACCTCGTGCAAAGGTTTTGGTGATTGCAATGATCTTTCATTCACCTTTCAACCGAACCATAAATAGGACAAATCTCCCTGACTGAGAGATCACCTTTATACACTGTTTCAGGGAGACTAAAGAGACCACGGTAGTTGGTACTTCATCTGGTACTATGTAGAGTTGACCTCCCAAAATAATAATGACACTATGGGGCCTAGATTCCTAAACAACATGATGCTTCCACATATATGATTGTCCTAAAATAACAACAAAAACTTCAAGTGTGGCAACATCACACAATACCTCATATTTTAATGGCTTGATGTCGTAGTCCAAGTGGCATTGTTGGCTAGAATGGATGTCCCATCCCTGAGTGAGCCAACCAATGGTGTATGATTGAGGGTGCAGTGTCATTGTTAGGTTCAACCTCTTGAAAAACTCTGTTGAAATTAGGTTCTTGTTAAGTACCAAATATATACAAATATAATCACCACAAGAGATACAAATAACAATATGAAAAATCTCATTTATTATTATATAAAATCCTTGAGGTAGGGAAACACCATACAATGGATCCTATTATGGAATGGATCCTCTCATGTTCACTTGCCTCTTCAAGGGGGCATCCTCCCATTGAGCTACCACTCCAAATAAAATACTTCTTCTGCACACCCCATTACATTGCTTGAACCCCTTTATATAATGCTACTAACCCCCTAAGAACATTCTATAGGAGGAACCTTCTAAAAGTAGAGCCTTCTAGTAAGTCCTCTTACATTTATTATATCTAACTATCATAGTGGTCCTTATTTAGTAATATAGTGAACCTAGTCCACCTTAAATTGAATGGCCTCCACTATTATCACTATGTCCCTCTAGGCCCCCCCACTACCTCTCTAGATACACTATATTCCATCCTCCTTATAAAATTGTTGTCCTCAATGCTTGTTATGAGGGCGTACAACCATATATCGTGGTCTCATGGATAAGTGTGGACCAAAGTGATGAAGTAGGTTAGAGAACTAGGGTCCCATGTAGAAATGTGAGCCACCATGTTGAACAATTCAAACTTCCATTGTAAACCAGTGTCCCATGTCCAAGTGCTCATGTGAAATCCACGCTAAAGATATCGAAACTCAAGAACTAGTTGATGCTCCAAAGATCTACATTGTTCATGTGGATTCAAATATGTAGATCCCTCCATATCTAAAAAATTATCTGCATAACAAACTAGTACTAGAGAATACTGAAAAATAGTATTCAGAGAAGGCTCTTGACTACTCTCCATACTATGCTCTATATAAGGTGGAGTAGAGTCATCAAATAAAAGATCAAAATAGTTATCATCCTAGAGATTACAACTATCCATATACCAATCCTCACAATATTCCTCATAATCATACAAGCGATACATTTCTTGAGTATATTCTCCTATGATGTCAATGTACATGATATTCCTAATATATCTCTCCCGCACTGCAAGTATGATTACTTACATTCTGAGCTCTTCACTATTTTGAAATTTTTCTTCCATATCTCGTTGCAGATTTTGAAATTTGGTCGTGAGGGATTCCATTTTTCATTGCAGGTCCATGAGTAATTGAAAGAGAATATCCACTGGAAATACCAAATATAATATACCAAAATAAATCTCTTAAAATCCAATATCCAAGGGCACTAGTGTAGTAGAAATTTGAACACCCTGTGAAAAGTGATGAACTCTGCAATCCCATTGTCATCACGAAAAACCCCCAAAAATGGTTAATTTTAAATCAACGATATCTTCATTTCCAAAGCTCCGATTTGGGTGATTGTTTTTTTCAAATCAAATATTTTTTAAATAGGAACACAAATATGCAATTATTTTTTGGCTGATTCTTCGCCTGTTGCTACATAAATTAGAAAATGTGTGTTGCCATCCACGAAAAAAATCCCTGAAAATTTGTAGATTTTAAAATGTCGATAACTCCACTTTCCAGACTCTGTTTCAAATGATTTTTTTTTTAATTGGTTTTTTTTCTGAGAGGAACTCATGTATTCAAAAAAAAATGGAAAATTTTTCACATAAATCTACATAAATTGTCTGTAATGTCGCGACCCTTTTTTTTCTTCAAAAAAAATCTACAAGAAATTAAAAAACAAAATTGTCCACAATTCCTACCAAGGAAAGTGATTTGATACCAATTGTTAAGTACCAAAGATCTAAACATATAATCACCGCAAGAGATAAGAATAAAAATATCCTTTATTATTATAGAAAATCCTTCCGGTATGGAAACACCATTCAATGGATCCTTTTATGGAATGGATCATCTCTTGTTCACTTGCCTCTTCGAGGGGACATCCTCCTATTGAGCTACCGCTCTAAATAAAATACTTCTTCTTCACACCCCATTGCATTGTTTGAACCCATTTATATAGTGTTACAAACCTCTTAAGAACATTCTATAGGAGGAACCTTCTATGATCCAAAACCGGATCCAGGAGCTTGATGGGGCTCAGAAAAGCCTAAAAATCAAAGTTCTCGGAATTGCTTCAAAATGAACATGTGTGTAGGCCTCGTTGATACGAACCCAACGCAACTTGAATGGTATCAAACGGACGTTTTATGCTCAAGTTATGGCGATCTGTTCATTTTTCCAAACAAGTAAAAAAATAATGATTGTACAGTCCGTACAGTGCCACGTGGAAGATGACTGTACAGGCCATATGGTCATACAACTGATGTGGTAGGAACAATTTGTGTTGATGTGGCAGGGTCCATACATCTGATGTGGAAGGTTGATTGGGCATACGGGCTGATGATGTGGCAAGTATAGGTGGACCAGTCGGGGAGGGACACATGTCACCATTGCAATGGTGACACGTTGCATGCTCATACGGCGACACATGGTAGATGGTGACTGGGTGAGTAATATGAATGAGAAAACAGGTGGTAGATAGCTAGACCAATGAGCAACTGACACGTGGCATTTATCTTGCATATGGAACGGTGCCACGTGGCCCATATGTGGTCTGCCACATGGCACCCATTGATTGGTGTATGCTTTATAAAAATATGGGCCTCCATAAGATTCAAACCATAGACCTCCCTGGGCACCAAATATTTCACATAGGTTGGGCTACCATCCCACCTACC
>JZKD02S1601812.1:160899-177211 GCA_000966675.3 Picea glauca | reverse complement strand
GTAAAAGGAGGTTTCCCCCTCGAAGAGGCTTATTATCTAAAATTATATCTTTTTCAAGGCGTTGAGTACTTATTCTGAGGTTTTTCTATGCTATATTGATATTTGGTTCTTAACAAAAATTTGAAGATGGAGATGGACCATTTTATTAGTGGGTTTACTTACTATAGAAATAAAAGAACACTAGAAAATCAACCCACTCTAAGTGCTTCGGTCTAGGTGGAAATAAGTGTGGTAGGAAGCTATTTGACTCACTAATAAGGGAAAGCAATATCCACCCTCCTACGTAGCATGGTGGATATTGGCCTTCGACTAATAAGGGTCAATCGCCACATTACTTCGGCCAACCAAATATCACTCACATTAAATATAGAAACCTTGGATATTCTATATTTTCTGACATATTGAGATCATATTTAGGTTCCGTAGATTCCTTCCTTTTGGGGATCTCCATCAGTGGGCTAGATTGACTCGATATTTACTTCGTTCAGGACTTAGAACCAAGCAAACAACACATACTTATTTATTTATTATGTGTTTCTTTAGTGATGATTGGACATCAACGTACCAAACAACTACTAGATAAACAATATTTTCCTATTAACATACCTGTCGCAATAAAAGAAAATTTATAAAACAATCAGGTGCATTGTTTTTTCTATTGAAAGCTCCTATGTATTCACGGTTATTGCATGTCATAACAGTGCCATCAACTCAACAAAGCCTCAATTAAAGCCATAAAAATATTGCATTAAAAAAATACACTTGGTATAAACCTCCCAGGATTAGATGTTGTGCCAAAAGATACTTCATCATTGGTGACTATCCATCATAAAAAAAAATGTTTTCCCTTCCCACCATAGATTTTACTCAGTTATATATATTTATTCCCATGTAATGGTATTTTACTTTCTTAAATAAAAAAATAATAAAAAAAATGAAACAACCCAAACCATGTAATACTCCTCTATCCCTTGATAAATCAAACAAATTGTGGTTAAATCATAAATTTGCAAGTTTTGACAATGCAAAGCATTGTGTTCTTTGTATGATTAGGCATGAACTAGATAAATGGTTAAGCGTAAGTTTCTACGATTATTGCATTAATAATAATCCTTATTATTAAACAAGGATTATTGCATGAACTAGGTAAATGGTCAAGCTTAAGTTTCTACGATTATTGCATTAAGATTATATTTCTAGTTTAATAATAATTAACATTTTAATTAATAAATTATTTTGTAGATCTAAGTTGCCAATCAACCGGGAAATATTTCATTGAACCACATAACAACATTATACCGCACAATCATACAGAATAAATTCAGAAATATTTCATGGAACAACATGCCGACATTATACTGCACTATCATAGGAAATAAATTTAGGTGTAACATTTTACCAAGATTGATATCCAGAATTGCATGTAAAACAATCCGATCAATTACTATAGTTATTTATTAGTGGTCGATATCTTAGAATAATAAATATTGTCTTCTAGACGCCGAAGGGTAGAAAAATAACTAGTATTAATGCAAACATGTTTGTATTAATTGCTTCATCGTCGATTGTGAAATAAGAGATTGGTTTCAATAACCAATCGACTTTCAAAAAAATAGTTTTAAATAATTAAAATAAATCAACCTATAAAGTAAAACCATTCCAAAAGCTAAAAAAAAATTGGCCAAACTTTAAGTAATTGGTGTTCAATAACATATCAAATGCTATACACCACCGCAGGGTGGCAAGTATAATAATTGGAACTTCATTATATCACTTCCAACCATATGACAACTTGTTGTTAGGGTTATCAATAGTTTTATTATAATAAACTTACATATAAATTGATGGATAATGTCTGATAGGTTTATATGTAAAAAAAACACATATAAAGGACATAGTTTAAAATTTCTATGTTTTTTCATTTTTGGACATATTTTTGGACAAATTTTACTCGGAATTTAGAAAAATATTGTTGGAATTACATATTTCAATTGTTAAATATGAACAATCCGAGTGCTCCAAGAGTTTTTCACGGAGCTAAATCTATTTATGCATTCAAAAATGCACTTTAAACAATGAAAAACTGTGATTTTACCAACAATTATATAGCCAGAGGATGATTGTCGGAATGAATAAAAAACATAAAAAAATTAGACTACACATCAAGTCTCACTAACAATATTCAATTCAATAGATTAAGATATTAACCTAGTACAATTTTTTCTAATTCCCATGGAATTATTGTCCTTGACCCAATTAATTAGATTGATTAGATTGTATATTTATTTTGAAAGTTATTCAAATTCCATGTTGCTTTTGAAAATTTATTCCATGACAACCTTTATGTTGGGTGGTTACAACCATTGGAGGTTTCTCAAGTGTTTGGATTTCCATATTCATGACAATATTTGTGTTATTCTTGTTTAAATGTTGAATCACGTGAGGTGCTTCATGAAACTTGTAACCCTTTCTCAATTATTCGTTGAGCAATAAAGGATATCATTGCCCCTTTTGTTCGTGTTTGTTTTCTGCTTTATTATTCCTTTTTTTTCTCTATTCTATATTAATTCGTTTCTGCAGGCTCGATCCCAACAATAAATTTTAGAGCCGAAGGTGAATGGTCATTGGTTAGAAAAGCCAAGTTGTGAAGAGAAATATCAGAGCAGAGAGATGATGCATGTAGAAGAGAAAGGATCGATCCAGGCTTGTCTTTCCATGCATAATATTGGAATCACGAGCCATGTGTTTGGATTTGTCAGAGGAAAAGCAGAAGAGGTCACCCACCATTGTGCTTCAGTCCCTTCCCCATTCTCCTTACCTACCTAACATTAATCTAATATGTTCCCAACTGGGGAGCGGAGGGGGAGTTGGTGACAACTTTGGAGAATCTGTTGGAGGAGGATTTGGTTCCAGAGATGATTGGGGTGGGTCCAATTTGGGGAAGGATTTTTTGACTCCTAAAGAGATTTGTAAGGGGCTTGACAAGTTTGTTTTCAGACAAGTAAAAAAACTTAGAAATAAACCACACACAAGTGAGACAGAGCTCACAAAACTTGGATTAATGAGAGAAATATATTACATTTATAGTTTAATAGTAGATTAGATCAAAATCCTATCTAAGTGGATCTCAAACCACCTTCAACCCCAATCTACGTGCCAATGAAACAAACTCTAAACAATATTCTAATTTTAATACACTCTAGAAGTTTCTTCATTATTCTAACATCCCCCTTTAATGGAGAAACAGATTTTCTATGACACCTAACTTGCTTCTAAAAATTTCAAACTTGATTTTACCAAGAGGTTTGGTAAATATATCAACCACGTTATCATTGGTATTACAAAATATCAAACCAATTTCATTTGATTCAATCTTCTCTCTCACAAAGTGATGGTGTAGCTCGATGTGTTTTGATCTTGCATGATATATTGGATTGTGTGACAATTTGATAGCACTTTGATTGTCATAGTTGATGCATGTTGGACCATTTTTCTCCTCTTCGACATCTGTAAGAATTCTCCACAACCAAACAACTTCACAGGTGGCACTGATCAAGGCTTTATACTTAGATTCTATTGACGACAAAGAAACAGTAGGTTGCTTCTTGCTACTCCATAATACAACCCTTGATCCTATATGAAATTCATAGCATGAGGTAGATATTCTATCATCAGGATTTCCTACCCAATTTGAATCAGAAAAACCTGTTAGACCAACATCAAATTCATCGGTATACATAATACCAAAATTTATTGTTCCTTTCAAGTAACGGAGTACTTTCTTTGCATCTTTTTGGTGACTCTCTGAAGGCTTATCCATGAACTGACTAAGGATGCTAACTGAGTATGCAATGTCTGGTCTTGTAGTGGTGAGGTAGTTTAGACTTCCCACCAACTGATGATATAAAGTACCATCTGCCTCTTTAGTTCCATCTTCACTGTATAACTTTGCATTCTGTTCTAAGGGAGTTGACATAGCTTTACATTCACTCATGTTGAACTTTTTGATAATTTCTTTTGTGTATTTACTTTGAGTGGTCAATGTTTTACCAGGCTCTCCCCAAACCTCAATTCCTAAACAGTAATGTAATTCGCCAAGATCTTTCATTTCAAATTCTTGAGACAACTGGATTTTAATCTCTTCAACTAACTTGCATGCAATGCCTGTAATAATGAGATCATCTACATATAAATATATTAAAGCAACATTTCCTTCTTCATCTTTCTTAAGATACAGGTTAGGATCATTTTTGCTTTTCACAAACCCATTCTGATAAAAGAAGGTATCTATCTTTACATACCAAGATCTCAATGCCTTCACTTTCCTGGAGTGCGATCACTATATTATTCCTCTTGCTATCATAGTTGAGGTTGATAGCCACGCGAGGAACCAAACCAGGATCCTAGTTCTTCTAGAAAAGTGGAGGCAACGAAGGTTGGGAATATTTACAAGTTAGACGAGGGTAAATGAAGTAGTTGTGGTATCTAAGGAAGCAAATGCATCTACTTGTTTATGACATCAATGAATGGGCCATATGAACAAGAAAGGGCTAGGAAGTTTCATATATCTGTTGGTTATGGTGATGGAATTAAGGGTTGTGTATTGTGGGATCCTAGTTCCCACAAAATCATCATTAGCAGAGATATGTACATGGAAAAATCAGAAGTTGTTCAAGATCACAAAGGGATATTTGTTTGCAAACTCAGGGAATCATTGTATGGCCTAAGGTAACCAGACAATGGTACAAGATGTTTGATTCCTTCATGGTGAGCCAAAATTTTACTTGAAATGAGTTTGATCATTGTGTTTCCTTCAAAAGTTTCATTGGCATATTCATTATCTTGGAGTTATATGTTGACGGCATGCTTGTTGCAAGAAAAACATGATTGAGATCAACATGTTAAAGGCTCAATTGGTCGAGATGTTTTCAGATGAAGGATCTAGGAGCAACAAAACAAATCTTGGGAATAGAAGTGCAAAAAGATGGGGACAATGGTAAGTTGTGGTTGTCACAAGTCTATGGAGAAGATAGCGATGAGGTTCAGTATAAACATTGTGAAATCGGTAAGTATCCCTTTAGCTTTCCATTGTAAGTTTTCTTCAAGTCTATGTCCTGGTAGTAAGGAAGAAAATGATTTTATGTCTCAGGAAAAAAATGATTATATGTCTCATGTACCTTATGCAAATACGGTAGGATGTTTGATGTTTGTGTTGAAATGTTCATGACTAGATATTTCACATGCACTTGGTGTTGTCAGTGGACACATGGAAAAACCAGGTAATGAACATGGAAATTGGTTCTTTGGTATCTTAGAAGCACAAGTATCACCTATGATGGTTGTAGTGATTTAGTCTGTGGTTATGTTGATTAAGGATATTTGGACAAGAGGAGATCTACCTTAGGTTATGTCTCAGATGAATGCAAGGATCCATTGGGAAAGTTTGGACAAGTACATAATAGGGTGCTCTGTGGTGGTCAAAGCATTGGACACTTACTAACAATCCAACATATCAAATTTGGACAATGCATCACTTTGTAAGACATGTTACTAATGGAAATGGAGAGGTCCATACTAGAGCAAGCTGTGCATACATGTGTATATCATTAGAGTTTAGCTTCTCTTACTTTGTAGGAAAGGTGATGATTGATTTGTTGAGCGAGATATAAGACAAATTGTTGACAAGATAGAAACTCTTGAATGATGACAACACTATAACTAGTTGAAGGTTTTTAAATATAGAAACCATTGAGATGTTCCATGAGACTAATAACCATTTCTCTATCTAATGTGTTATCTCTATTTCTATGTTCTTTAATCTTTACAACACTTTCCATATTGGTTTGAAAAAGTTATTCCCATAGCGCAACCACCCTAATAGCAGAAATCGGGCCTCGATCTCTCTGAAATAGAAACAGCAAGAGACTTGCTCTCTTGCTAACGAGCTCAATACAATGTTGTGTGATCTCTCATCGGTTGACATTCATACACTTAAACAGTGTTGTATTTGTTTGAATGTCTTAAATACGTATGTATTCGTTTAATACAATTAAACAATGGAACTTGGTGGCGGTGGGCGTGGAAGTGTACGTTGTAGGAGTGTCAGTCGTAGCTGCAATTACTAATTGAAATACAGAGATATGACTTCAGCATAAAGCATACAAATATAACTTGTAGGTTCATGAATTTTCTAAATTTTATATTTTTAAAATAATTTGTTCAATTTTCTTAATTTTTTTTTAAATGATTTTTTTAAGTCTTATAAATATAATATAAGAAAGAAATCGGATACACAAAGGGCTATTAAGTCTCCTCCAAAAAAAATTTAGCCCATCAAAAAATTAAATCATCAAATTGGAAAATTCAAAAAATTATATATATATATATATATATATATATATATTTTTGAAAGTAATAAATTTAATATAACGTTTAAAAAAAAACATAAATTCTCGCCATTCCATAAAAAAAAATCTGCATCTAAAAAACCAAGAAAAAATGGTGCGCAGATCCGTTCATCAAAAGAGACCAAAATCGTCTCGTTTATCGTTTCGCCAATTTTCTACGGAGTTCTTTCATCGTCCCTCTCTTTTTCATAGATTACGGTTCAAACCTTGTCACGTTCTTTAAACGTCCGTGTCGCTTCTTCATCGATTGCAGTTCATGCCTTGTCGCGTTCTTGAAACGTCCCTGTATTACAGTTCAAGCAATGTCGAGCTCTTTAAACGCCCCTGTCTCTTCTTGATTGATTACAGTTCATGTCTTTGTCAAGTTCTTGAAAGGTCCCTGTATTACAGTTCAAGCGTTGCCGACCTCTTTAAAAGTCTGTGTATTATATAGTTAACAAATTCGGCCGAATCAGGCCAATTAGTATGCAAATTCTGTTCATATGGCGAATTATTCGGTTTGGATTGATTAGCTGCAGTGTATTTTCGAAACCTTATTGACTTGATTCGGCCCAAATAGTATGGAAATTCTGTTCGCCCGGCTAATTATTCGGTCTGAATTGATTGCCTGCAGTGTATTTTCGAAGCCTTATTGACTTGATTCGGCCCAATTATTAAGGAAACTCTGTTCGCCCGGCGAATTATTCGGTTTGAATTGATTGGCTGCAGTGTATTTTCGAAACCTTATTGACTTGATTCGGCCCAGTTACTATGGAAATTCCTATGCCCGACGAATTATTCGGTTTGAATTGATTGGCTGGAGTGTATTTGTCAAAAATTAACACAAACCTCACACACAAGTGAGACTGAGCTCACAGCACTTGATATTCATCTAAGGAAACTAGGTACATTTATAATTATAGCGCTCATCTATATAAACCAGGAGCTGAATCCTTTATTTGTGGATCTTATAATCTATGAGATTCTAGTAAAACAAACTCTCGAATACAGCTGATAGACGTTTCGAGATTATTCTAACATCCCCTTTAATGGAGAAATGGATTTTATATGACACCTAATTTGCTTTTAAAAATTTCAAACTTAAGTTTACCAAGAGGCTTAGTAAAGATGTCAGCCACATTATCAGTGGTATTGTGGTATTACAATAAATCAAGTCAATTTCCTTTGAATGTATCTTTTCTCTTACAAAATGATGTTGAATTTCAATATGTTTGGTTCTGGCATGAAAAATTGGGTTGTGTGCCAATTTAATAGAACTTTGATTGTCACATTTGAGAATAGTTGGCCTTATTTGTTTATTGCCAATATATTCAAGAATTCTCCTTATCCAAACAACTTCACAAGTAGCATTGCATAGAGCTTTGTACTCAGCTTCTCTTGACGATAAAGAAACAGTTGGTTGTTTCTTACTGCTCCATGATACAACTCCTGTACCTATGTTGAATGCATATACTGAAGTTGATTTTTTGTCATCAGGATTTCTGGTCCAATCTGAATCAGAGTAACCTGTCAACTCAACATCACAATCATTAGTATACATAACACCAAACTTAACAGTTCCTTTCAGATATCGAAGAACTTTCTTTGCAACTTTCCAGTGACTCTCTGAAGGCTTAGCCATGAATTGACTAAGGATGTTGACTGAGTATGCAATGTCTAGCCTTGTAGTGGTGAGGTAGTTCAAACTTCCCACCAACTGACAATATAAAGTACCATTTGCCTCTTTAGATCCATCTTCATTGTACGACTTTACATTCTGTTCTAATGGAATTGACATAGCTTTACATTCACTCATGTTGAACCTTTTAAGAATTTATTTTGTGTATTTACTTTGAGTGATCAATGTTTTGCCAGACTCTTTCCAAACCTCAAGTCCTAGACAATAATGTAATTCACCGAGGTCTTTCATTTCAAACTCTTGAGATAACTAAATTGTAATCTCTTCAATTAACTTACATGCACTCCTTGTAATAATGAGATCATCTACATATAAAGATATTAAAACAACATTTCCTTCTTCATCTTTCTTAACATATAGATTAGGATGATTTTTTTCTTTTCACAAACCCATTCTGATAAAATAAGGTATCTATCTTTACATACCATGATCTCAATGTCTGTTTCAAACCATATAATGCCTTCTTTAACCTGCAAACTAGTTGCTCCTGTCCCTGCTTGACAAACCCTTTAGGTTGAACCAAATAAACCTCTTCTTTTAAATCACCATTCAAAAAAAAAGATTTGACATCTAACTGATGTAACTTCCAATTATGTTTTGTAGCTAAGGCAATCGGTACTCTAATTGTATTCAATTTAGCTACTGGTGCAAAAGTATCTTCATAATCAATTCCCTCCTTTTGTGAATATCCTTTTGCAACTAATCTTGCCTTATATTTGTCAATGCTACCATCTGCTTTAAATTTAGATTTATACAACCATTTACTTCCAATAGAGACTTTGTTTTCATGCAGCTCAACTAATTCTCATGTTTGATTTTTCATAAGAGAATCATATTCATCATTAATATCATTTCTCCATACTTCATGTTCTTTAGCTTGATCATAGTTTAAAGATTCTACAACATTCATGACATCAGACATCAATGCATAGTCTCTATACCTTATAGGTGGTGTTTGATTTTTCATAAGAGAAACATATTCATCATTCATATCATTTCTCCATACTTCATGTTCTTTAGCTTGATCATAGTTTAGAGATTCTTCAACATTCATGACATGAGACATCAATGCACAGTCTCTATACCTTATAGGTGGTTGAGTTTGTCGTGATGACCTTCTTGGTCCTTCACTGCTTTCATCTCGTTTTCTGCTTTGTGGTGAATCTTCTCCACTTGATGTATCCTGATTGCTTGAAGTGTCCATACTACTTTCATTCCGTTCTTGAACCTGTACCTGTACCTGTTTAACCATTGCATCTATTTTGACATGTTTATCACTAGCATTATGCCAAGCATCTGCATCATACATTGTATCAACTTTATCTGGATTCTCATGAAACATCACATCTCTACTTGCAAACAATTTATGTGAACTGGGATCAAACAATTTGTATGTTTTTTTATCAGTACAATACCCAATAAAAACACACTTGATTGGCTTTGCATCAAGTTTCCTTCTTTCATCCTTTGGAATATGTGAAAAGGAAGTGGATCCAAATACTCTTAAATGACTGACATCAGGTTTATAATCATAAAGAATCTCAAAAGGAGTTTGGAAATATAATTTCTTAGTTGGACTAGGATTCTTTAAATAAACAACAGTGTTAATGGCTTCTGCCCAAAAACCTTTAGAAATGTTTTTACCTTGAAGCATACTGCGAGCACACTACCAGTTTTCTATTCCACCTCTCAGCAACACCATTTTTCTAAGGTGTATGAGGTACTATAAATTGTTGTTGGAACCCATGAAATTTACAATAACTTTTAAATGCACCTGATGTATATTCACCACCCTGATCAGATATGAGAACTTTAATACATTTTCCTGTTTGTTTTTCAGTCAAAGTTCTGAATTATTTGAAGTACTCAAATACATCACTTTTACTCCTTATGAAATAGACCCATGTATATCTAGATCTATCATCAACAAAAATAAGAAAGTAGGAAGCACCACCAAGTGACTTAGTTTGCATAGGTCCGCATACATCAGTATGAATTAATTCAAGAATGTCTATTTTTATTTTCTCTATATGAACATGAAACTCCTCTCTATGTTGTTTACCCAGTGCACACACTTCACATGGAAACTGATCATTCTTCATAGTAGGAAGACCTTCTACCATAGTTTTTCGTTGTAACAACATCAAAACATTGTAATTTAGGTGTCCATACATGTGGTGCCATAACTCTTCTGTTGACATTGCTGTGGATGTTAATGCAACATGATGCTTCATTGTCACATCCAATTTATACAATCCTCCAACCCCGGTACCTGTGGAAACAACCCTGTGGTGATTCTAGACATCTTTCACAACACACCTCAACTTACCAAATTCCACTTTTAGATTATTATCAGTGATAGTTGAAACAGATATCAAATTCTTTTTAATACCAGGAACATACATCACATTATGAAGCTGTCTCAATTGTCCATTAGGTAAGATTACACTTATTACTCCATTGCCTTGGACCTCATGTGATCTGTTATCTCTTAGGTAAATGTGTGCGCCATCAGTTGTCTCATAATATTCATCATACCATTCTTTATTACAAGTCATATGAGCCAATGCACCATAATCTATGAACCAAGCAGTCTCATCATCGGTTTCATCAGACAATGCAACTTTAGAAATAAACAATTTAAGATTTTTAAATCCATCATTAACTGAAGTGTCTCTTCACGAAATTTCCATTATTCCTTCTATGTCTCTGATTTGATTCATGATTATTTCTTCTATAGCAATATTTAGCAAGATGTCCAAGTTTCCCACAATAATCGCATTCAACATTTCTCTTAACATTAGAATCAGGAGGTATCATACCTTTTTGCTTTGCTTGAAACCGGCCTCTGTTCCCGTCCCACGGTTTCCCACGATATGATCTTTTGTCTCTTGCAATCAACGCCAAATCTGAGTCACTTGAATCCATATCAAAATTCTTCATTCTCTCTTCCTCTTGAAGAATAATTCTATCCAATTTATCAAATGTCGGAGGCGTTTGTCTAGCTGAGAGCGCTGAAATAAAGACTTTATAGTCTTGGACTAAACCCTTCAAAGCAACAGTTACTAAATCACTACCAAAAAAAATTTCACCAATGTCACCCAGCTTATCACTTAAATCTTTAATTCTGGAAACAAAATTGCTTATGCTTTCATTGGCTTCCATTTTGATAGATAGTAGCTTAGCTTTTAAAAATAAAATAGAGTTTGCATTAGAAATTTCGAACAAACCTTTCAGGACGTCCCAAGTCTCTTTAGAAGTTTTACAGTCCCTTATATGAGGAATGTTGGTGTCCTTTACGAACATGCGCAACAACACTTTCGCTTTCATCTCTCGCCTATCCCAATCTTGAATCGAGGCGGCAACAGTGGGTTTGGGGTGTAAATTCTAACCTTGTACAATATCTACTGCAAACTGATATTCAGAAAAGAACAAAAAAAATACAATGGAAAACACAAACATTACACAGAGATTTTTCACCTGGAAACCCAAACCGGGAAAACCAGCATATATTATATTCATACATTGTTTTACATTATTTACAATACAATATACATATAGGAGCCAGCGGCATCCAAAACCCTAACCCAATGACCTGGATTAGTCCAAAACCCTAATTCCTTAACCGGAAATAGAAAACCATCGGCAAAAAACCATGTGCCAAAAAAACCACCTCAATATCATGTGGTCCCATAAATATGTCGTCCCGGAAATATGTCGGCCTAGCGGAAATATGTCGGCCCGAAAAAAAACAAAATCGGGGGCGCTGCCCCGAACCCCTGCACCCCCCTCTAACCCCCCTGCATGCCCGATGCAGGCGCTCAGACACTACTACTCGTGTAAAGAATATAACACATACCCAACACTCATCACCTTTGACAAACTTCCATAAGTTGTATGCCTCAATAATGATGGTCAGCTTAAACTTACATTTTACATAGTTTTCACTATCAAGCTTGGTGGATTCATTTAAATATGAATCGGTGAGAGGGTTTTCCATCTTAAGGGGTATCAATTATTACCAAAATTTAAAAAAAATATTGCTGAATTTATTTTACCTCCCAGCAAGTTCCTCCTCTGCAGTCTTGTCCAATCAACAAACAATTTATAACCGAATATGGAGATAGTTGCTAATAGAATCGAATGCAACAATCAACAGCTCCTCTACAGGCAGCTCCAAAATCATAATTATAGTGCCAATCAACACTCCACATGCACGCCGGGACGCAGCTGCACACAGTCGATTTCGAATAAAGGCAGCGATGGCAGGGGAAAAATCGGAAATGGAAATGATGGCAGAAGTGGCAACTCTTCACTCTGCAAAAGAAATGGTGGTCATTCACACTCTTCACGCAGGTTTCAGGCAGTGTGGGATCCTCCTCTTCACGTAGGCACCTGGGCAAGCCAACATATACAAAAGTCGGTAGCGCGGACTCCTCCTCTTTACTCACGAACCAGCGTACAACAGTCATTCGAGGGATGGTGCAGTGACAACACGCATTCACGTCAAACACTCCACCAATCGACGTACACCTCAGCGAGTAGAATTAACAATACGCATCCACAACAATGGACAAACGTACCACGCAGGAACTACGCAGAGTGAAGGCACAGTGCATCAGTTCACAACAATCGCAGGATGCGTCAATTTAGAGCAATTGCAATTCTTAGTTCCAGCCCTCATGCTCACGGTTTGGTTCACCAGAGAACAACTCCCTTGAACAGCTCACGGTAGTGGTGACTCTCTCACACCTGAGATACCATATCAAAAATTAACACAAACCTCACACACAGGTGAGATGAAGCTCATAGCACTTGATATTCATCAAAGGAAACTAGGTACATTATAATTATAACGCTCACCTATAAACCAAACCAGGAGTTGAATCCTTTATTTGTGGATATTATAATCTAAAATGAGATTCTGGTAAAACAAACTCTCAAATACAACTGATATATGTTTCTAGATTATTCTAACAGTATATATATTCACATACACAGATATATTCAGTGGGGAGACTTGACCTTGGATTTTGACTTGCTATTTGCAACTTTAACCAACCACTCCTATTGGGTTCGTTGAAAAGAGAGTATTGCACTACAAGTAAGATATGATACGATATTAGTGATCGGAGACGTACTGTCTACGGACTAGGTTATGCACACATTATATGAGTCCAGTCTAAACGTTCTAGGTATAGGAAGTTTTTTTTTTTTTTTTTTTTTTTTGCGATTTTTTGGTTTGATTTTATTTGAAATTGAAATCTGGTGAGGAATGGTTGAATCTGTATATTTGAGTGGTTAAGTTTGTATAATCCACCGAATCTATTAAATGCAATTTAAACAACAAAAATAACAATTTTGTTCAAATTTACATCTGTCTAAATATAATTTAAACAACAGAAAATAGAGATTTTGTCCAAATTTACATCCCCAAACTCCTACCAAAAAACCACTTGTAACCAACCCCACTATATGTATAATCTGACATTAATGAATGTATAATGTGAGATTAATGAATCTTAGATTAATGGACGACATACGTGTAATGGTCGTCATCAGTAAACTCCAAAAAACAATCTGCCATGTAATAAATCAAGAAAAAGGGATGGTCGGCGACGTCGTTGATTGAAAGACATCCGAATAATCTCGTTTATCGTTTCGTGAATTTTAGACGGAGTTTTTTCATCATCTGTATCTCTATATATAGGTATAACTTGGCTATGAAGCTCTGCACGCAATAGCCCGAGGTTAGGCAGATTTAACGTTCTCTTTCATCTTCTATATTGAAATGGGTTTATTCCAGGATTGGCAGGGAAGTCGATACGTAATGCAGTTGTTCATCATACATTTGGTTGCTTGGGTGGCATTGCTGTGCAATATTGCTTTAGCGCAATTTGATATAAGTGCAGGGGTAACCGAGTCCAGTAATTTTCCTAATTTTCCTGATGTAGCACTCAACTGCCTAGGAAATCTGGGAGTTTTTTTCACATGTTTGGTAAGAGGAAAACTTCATGCGGAGATGGGTGTTCGGGATCTTCTGGACACTATAAAAGGTCCCAAACTGCACGAAATTGGTGAGTTTGGACTCACCACATGCCGCAAAATATGCGGGGCCAATAATGCATTTGTATTAAATCTACGGGTTGCTGAAGTAGTAATGCTGTCAAAGCATAACCCCAATCGTTCCATGAGGCAATTCATGAAGTACACCTCCAATGTGTATGGTCTGCCTTCCATCCAACTGCATTTAATTCCTCTAATTAGATCTGGACAAGTCGCTGCAGAGATTCGTTCTTGTTGTAATCCCAACCATGCATGCCAATGCCTTGTATTCAATGCCGTGGAAGACGACATCATAATCATGCTTGCTGACCGGATGCCTGGAACACTTAAGCGATTGCCTGATTCCCAGTGCCTGCTCCCATGTCTGACCTGCCTGAGAAATGACTGCCCTAGGTGCAGGCAGAGCCTTTTGTACGTGGAGGAGGAGGAGGAGGAGGAGGAGGCCGATCGATTTGAAATGAAGAAGAAGAGATTGACAGAGGGTGACCCCAAGGAATGGCATGTTGCTGCAGTCTGTGAAATACTGGATACATTTCCCGAATACATCTCTGAAGATCAGTGCAGTTGCATCTGCATTCCAACCCGTCCAGCAGAAAATGATGAGTGGACAAAGATGCTCATCAGCTTTTTAAAGACTACAAGCCAGAAGGGTCGTAAGCCTGGCTTCGGATGCCCTGCACAACTACATCTCTCAGAGCGGAGAATGCGATGAAACAGAAGAATACGACACCGTTTCGTTAATAGTGCCAAGGCTTGTCGAAGCATTAATCAACATTATACTAAGTGGCTTGTTGAGAGTAGATGGTTTGTCCAGCGCTCTGATAGCTAGGTGGGCCATAAGAAACTATATTGTGGACGGAAGAGGAAATGGGATTGCTGGCAATGCATTTTTAACCAAATCTCGGGTATATTCTAATGTGGAAAACACCAGTGTTTGCCAGGTGCTGACGTTTAGAGGAACTCTTCTAAACTTCGGAACTTTTTCCGTGATAATTACTTGTATAAACTTGCTTTGCTCTATTACTTGAGCTGTGCTTATAGCATTGGAAGGAGGCACTGGCAAATGGTATGAATGGCGACCTATGCCTCTCTCTAAACCTATTGTTTATGTGATAATGGCAGCCTTTGGTATAGATTTGTGCTTGATTTGCTTGGACACTATTATTTTGCTGTTCAAAAGTATAAATCACGGGGACAGAGGTTGTCTTCCGATATCAAGTAGGAATGTCACAGGGGTTAGTCTTCGGACATTAATTCAGAATGTCCTTCGGGCGCTTCAGACATCAATTTGGATTGGCTTTGGGGATGGAGTTAGTCTTCCGACGTCTGGTCGTTCGAGGGATGTCCATCGTTTGAGGGATGTTCGAAGGAATGGAGTTCCTCATGATGCTCTGCAAAGCGAAATATGCGATGGAGGAGTTCCTCACAGTGGCTGTGAGGATGGATATGGTTTTCAGACATCCATTGATTGGATATGGCACAATGGGATGGCTTCTATCATGATGGTTGTTATGGTAGGGTTTTGTGGAAATTTTGCGTTTGAGATAGTGTGCTTTGTATTAGGGGCAAGAGGACGTTTAAAGGTCGGGAGATGGTTTTATGGTGCTCTCCAAGCTCTGGTTTGGTTGAAGTGGGGAATGACCATTCTTGTTTTCAAAGACTATTCTCAAGAATATAATAGATACCTGGTTCGACGAGGAATAATCCGTATTGATCGTTTATCATATGCTTCTACTTTCTTGCTCAATGCCATTTTCGTGGGAGTTGGAGAGAAGTGGAAGTAAATTTTCTTTCAAAAATATTAGAACTCAAAAATCTATCTCTATCTATTTATTATCCACCAGGGGGTATAATGATTAAGTTGATTAGCGACTTATATTTGTCACTGAATCCTGTAATATTTAATTTATTCATAAAGACGGACAGTGAAGGTATTTTGTTTTTTGTTTCCAGAATTTTGGTCTTATATATGGTTTTGGTCTTGGTTTTGTTTTTACTACTTTGGATATACTAGCAACAACCACTTTATAAAAGTGGTTGTCCACTTATTAAAATTAATGACGCCGATCGGCGTATATCAACCACTTTTATAAAGTGGTTGTTGCTAGTTGACGGCCGGCATGCCTTAAGGACTACCATTAATATATTAGTACATAATTAA
>JZKD02S1601812.1:122717-137601 GCA_000966675.3 Picea glauca | reverse complement strand
TATATATATATATATATATTCATTTTTAATTCTTGCTTGATGATATCCTTCTTGTAAATTGATTTTTGAAAACATTGTTGCCCCATGTTCTTGATCGAATAGATCATTGATGCAAGGTAAAGGTATCTACTTTTAATTGTCATTTTATTAAGTTTTTGATAGTCTATACATAGTCGTAAGGTTCCATATTTCTTCCTGGAAAATAGTACCAGTGCTTCCCAAGGGGATACACTTGGTCGAATATAGTTTTTGTCTAATAACTCTTGAAGTTGATATTTTAGTTCATTAAGTTCTAATATATTCATCCAATATGGAGCCTTTGAAACTGGCACTACTCCATGTAATAAATTTATGGAGAATTATATCTCTCTCTTATGGGGTAATCCAAGAATATATTGGAACACATCTTGAAATTCTTGCAACATAGGGAAATTTTCTATATCCTTTTTACTTTCTTCTTTTTCATTATCTATTACATGAACAACAAATACTTTGCATCCCTTATGAACACATATTTTAATATGCAAGGCTGGGATCTTCCTAATACTAATGGTTCTTGGTATTCCTTTAATATCAATAATGTTACCATTATTATCTAGATAAGTAAATGTTTTATCATAGCAGTTTAGAATTACCTTATATTTTTCTAACTAGTCCATACTGATTAATACATCATATGATCCTAGTTGAAAAACATTCAAATCTACTTGAGTTTTAAAACCATGAACACTAATTTCACATCCTTTAACAAGATTTGTAATTTTCCTTTTTGTTCCTGTAGCAAGTTGTACTAGCCATGTTTTTAAAAAAAATTATTTCTGTAACTTACAAATTTATACTATCTTAGGTGAAACATAACTTAGACTATCACTTGGATCAATCAAAATGGAAATTGGTTGATTATTCAACATACCTTCTACTTCAATCATGGAAGCTTGATGATCTGCTTGTTTGTTCTCCAAGGTTGCGCTAATATTTGGGGTACTCATTGTTATTTCACCAATTGTAGTAGTTTCGCGAATTGTATGTATATTGTTGTTGTTTTTCTTTCTATGATGACAATCTTTGAAATAATGTGGTTCACCACACTCCCAACACTTTACCAGTTCTTTTTGGGTTGTTTCTTTGTTAGAAAAAGATGTTGGTTTTTCATTTTTATTATCAGACGGGTTATAAGGCTTATTATTTCTGTAGTTATTTCCCTGAAACCCTTTTGCATTGTTCTTATTTAAAAACTTTCCTTCTTTTCTTTGTGGATCAAATCTTTCAATTTTCTTGCCCTTCCAATTTTTAGTATTTTCATTTCTCATTTTATATTGTTCAAAATATAATTTATCCTTACACATAGCTTCTTTTAAAGTCTTAATATTGTCAAATTCAATGTTATCTTTATATAAGGCAAGTAGGAAACTCAAGAAGCACTGTATACTTGTTTTTTCATCCAAAACATATGATACATAGTGTAATAAGATTATAAATTTGTTGCAAAAGTCCTTCATGGTGAAATTCCCCAATTTAAGTTCATAAAATTATTTAGCATTACCTTCATAATATTGTTTTGATAGATATTTTTTCTTAAAATATCTCTTAAAAGTTTTCCAAGTGACTTTACGTTCCTTAATATTCCTTACCCCTTTTATATCTTGCCACCAATTATTTGCCTTAGTCAGATTATAGATATCCATTCTTTCTTTAAGTTCACTTGAATAATTATATATCTGAAAGTATTTTTGAATCCCAGAAAGCCAAGCTTATGCCTCTTCTCCAATCTCAATCTCACCATTAAAGATTGGAGGTTTTATGTTTTTAAATTCTCCCATAATTTCCTCATGATGCTTAGGTTTCTTTTTGGTTTTTTGTTCCAGTTTGGTACTGTCCTCACTTGAAGTTTCAATTTCGTTAATAACAGATTCAATCGTTGATTCTGGGTGTTCAAATTTCCTAGACTTCTTCTTGTGCAGATGAGTTTTAGAATTACTATAAAATTGGCCTTTATTCTTGTTAGAATTCCGATTACACAATTTTTCTAATAGTATTGCGTTAAGTTCTTCTTATGTCTTTATAATTTGTTCATTATCTTACTTAACAATTTTTAATTCTTCTCCTAGACCCTGTATAGTATGAATTAATTTTGATTGTCTGTTATCCCTGCTTTCATTTAGATTAACCCATGTTAGCACATAAACCTGTCAAAGTATTGTGAGTTGTGGTTTCTACCTAGGTCTGTAATTTTTGCCTATTTTCCCTCCTTTTGTAGACCCGATCGCAAGTTTTCCTATCGGATTGTAGTTTTTTGTTGTTTGTCTTCACCCATTTGATAGAACTGTTTTTCCTTAGCAGCTTGCTTGAGAAATATTAGCCCTAAGCCTTTTTTGTTTTCCCTAAGGTCGATCACTTCTCTCTTTACCTCCGTCGTTGATCCTTTTGTTTTCTCGATCCCTCATCTAGTCATCCAAGTAACTGTTCATAGGTCGTAGTCATGAGCACTAAGCGCAACACATAGAGTGGTCTGATATGGACTCAAATCAAGCGAGCGAGCAAGATCAACTTTCAACGACGAAAATCCATCAATTGGAGCAGATCGACGACCATCGGGTGATCGGGATCATACAGTTTCACCAAGTTTAGTGTCGGACAGAGGTCCAAAATCGTGAGGTCAATCCTAGTTGTTTGTACCAAAAGGGACGCATGGCGCAGGATCAACATTTCACTGACTCACAAAATGGAGTAGTCAAAGGGCAGAGTCATGAGGACTCGAGAAACACAAAGTCGCTAAATGATCTAGGCCATCCATTTCAGAGGGATGCGTGTCATCCGATCTGGGGGATCATGATTTCATGACCCGGAGGTTTGAGCATGGAGAACAACATGAACTCACGAAACAAAAAATCATGACATGCCTAAGAGTTAGGCCCACGATCACAGCCCAGGGTCATATGGAAAGTGGGGCTGAAGAGAGGTAAGCCCTTGATTGAGCAACGAGGAGATGATCATCGTCGTCAGATTCAAGGCGAATCTGACTGTTGATCCAGGTGGGCCATTTCACAGGAACAAGCATCGATATATTTTAATCAAGGGGAGTGAAAAATCCTGAAATGTGAAATCCCGAGATTTCATATGGATAAGCACGAGGTCACGACCCGTGGTGACATGGAGCAAAGGAAAAGGAGATGCGCAAAATATCAAAGCATCCAAGTTGGTCATAGAGAAGGATCTACGTGGCCTCGAGGCACCAGAATTGACTCAAAGGATTTGTGAGCTCACCTGGAGCATTCAAGGGTTTCAGGCCTCGCCCCGATCCCAATAAAAGTAGTTAATGAAAATGGGAAAGGTGGTTGAAACCTCGTTTCACCACGTAAATGGAAATCATGGAAAATCTGGCCATGGAGGGAAGACTGTTAGTCGAAAGTTCCCTATCATAGATTTTCTTGTGAAGCCCATACCGATTTGATCTTGCATCCGACAGAAGAATGCAAGTGTAGCCTGACAGAAGAAGATGCAGACGCCAAGCCTTGAATGCAATGACCAAAGCACGCTTCTGAAGGGAGCAAGTTTCTCTGAGTATAAATACTCAGTTTTGATAATTTGTCAGGGTTGATGGTAGAGTAAAGCTCCCGATTTGTAAAGTTTTAATGAATACTCTAGTTCTCTGGTTATGCTTTGTAATATGAGTTTTCTTGTTTAATGATAGTAATCTTTATTTCTCCCTCTTGTTTCCCTTTGATATTGAAAGAGTTCATGATTGATTGATTCACTTGAATTATTGTGACTGCTTTATGATGAAAGTTTGATTATAGTGTTGTTATAATTCCTTTCAGTTCCTTTGATATTTGAATTCAAGAAGATCTTGTAATTTAGTTTTTTTTTTTCTCCTGGGCTGCTAGAAGACTTGATGTCTTTGATAGACCTCTACATTTTCTCACCAAAGTCTTCCTCCTACTCAACCTTACTACAACCTACTGACTAAAATTAAACCAAGACCTCACCTTCTTGTGCATATCAGTAGATTTTCCTGAGTTAAGACGATATTTTCTTGAGAATGCACCCATTTGACCCTCTTATAACCAACCTGTGACATAAAACTGATGGGTATTGGGCTTACCTCTACTGCAATATAGAGGTGACTTCTCGTGCTAACATCTCTGATGTCATCGCCAGAGATGAAATTGAATATTTTCCCTGGGATTGAACAACAAATCTTACTAGTTCTGAAGGTGCATCAGAACTTAGTACATCAAAGATTGCAATTGTGCACCTGGCGACTCCACTGTGGTGATTCCATTGATGTGAATACATTGGCGAATCCACTGTTTCAGCTGTGGCTTCTAGAGGTAAACACACGAGGTCTACTCAACAATTGCCTTTAGCAACACCTGAAGTTAACCCAGAGAAAATTGTCAAAAAGGGGAAGGCCCTTCGAGAAGGCACTTCTACTATTGAACCAGGTATTTCTGGTGATTTTTACTATCCTCCTTTAGAAAATCCAATATCTTCTTCTCATTTTCCTATCATACCGTATGTTGGAGTTTCCCAAAATTTAAATTTTGGGAGTGTTCCTATTGAGTTTTCCCCTCTTGGTCTGGGATTGGAGAGAGAAATCCTTGTCACTCCCCTCTCCCCTGACGTTGTACCTTGGTCTAGACCCCAGACCTAGGAAGATTTTACCACTCCAAGTTATATTACTCTTCCTACTGTTAGAGTTACTGATTTTGCAGAAAGGGAAACCCCTTTTCCTTCAAGCTCTGTAGCCTTTTCTCCAAATCCTCTGTTGTTTCCCTTTCCTCTCGGAAGCTTAGCTCCAGTATCCCATGTTCGAACCCCTTGCCCTCCTAGTTCGCCTCCACCTATCATCCCTATGGCAGGTGCCAATCCTCCTAGAAACATAATGGATGCCACAGTGGTTGCAAGATATACCCCTCTAGTCCTACCTCAGCTAATGAATGATCTCCGTGCTGGAGATTACCTAAATTATATGCCCAAGTTCATGGGAGAAGAATACATAATTGTTGAAGAACACCTTTTTTCCTTCTACAGTTATGCAGACAATCTGAATATTGAAAATGAGGACGTCTGGATGAGAGTCTTTTTCTAGAGCCTTGATGGTGAGGCTAGGAAACGGTTTAGAGGGTTGAACCTTGGATCCATTACTGGGATTGAGGCCCTAGATGATGTTTTCTTGAGGAAATGGGGGGATAAAAAAGACTTTATGTATTATATCACAGAATTTAGTTTCTTGAGGACAAAAGAGGGAGAATCTGTCTCTGACTTCTCCAAAATATTCAATAAAATGTAAAGTAAGATCCCTGCTAAGATAAATCCTACAGAAGCCTCTGCCAAAATTACTTACGCTAGTGCTTTTCACCCCAATTTCTACCTCCTGTTGAGAGAAAGAAGAGTTACTTCCTTGGCTCATATGCAAGATGCAACCCTAGAAGTAGAATCCAATGTATTGGAATTTGACAGACTTATGAATAAAGACGATAGAGATAGAGGGAGAGAGAGATTTGAGGCTTCAACCTCTAGTTCTTCTGCATCTCATGCTCAAGTAGATGAATTGACCAAGATAGTGAAGTCCCTATCTGCAGAAATGGAGAAGATGAAATTCAAAGGGAAGAAAGGTTATAAGAATGTCTAAAATGATGATAACAAAGCTAGCTTCAAAAGAACAAACAATGCCCCTCAAATACTCTCGAGATAGCCCAGAAACAGAGAGATGAATGATCAGAAAATCCAAACCCCCCTCCAAAATAAACTTGTTGTTGATGAAGAGAGGGAGGAAGAAGAGTTTGATCCTGAAATCCATTGTCTTGGAGACACCTCCCCATTTCCCCATTTGACTCAATCTGCATATGAGGAATCCCTCATGAAAAGTAAAACAAATGAGCTAAGTAAGGGTGAGAAGGCCAATAATAGTCCCAATAAATAAAATATTATGTCTAATAAGAAAGAAGGGAAGTTTGACATCCCTAATCAGACTTCCAGAGCATAGAAACATGCTAAAGATGCAGAAAATAGTAGCAAAGAAAATAAAGCTCAGAAACCCTAACCGATACCCAAAGACCCTTTCCCAGAAGTGAGAGAAGTTCTGAAGCCCCTTTCCTCCTTCAACTTTGAGTAGGAAATTCAAAAGATCAGAATCCCTGTGCCCCTTTCAGAGCTAGTCAAGCATGAAGATTTCAAAAAATCACTCTCTAAGCTGTTGCAGTCTGAACCATCTTGCCATTCCAAAAACTCAGTAAATATTCAAGATGAAAAGCCAACAGTCACATTAGGTCCTATGGTAGAATATATATATGACTCATCCCATCCCTTCTATACATAACTGAACATACATGATAAGGTGTTGCATAACTGTTTGATGGATTCAGGGGAATCTCATAATCTCATGCCTAAAACTGTCATGGAAGAACTCGGGGTAGAAATCACAAAGGATTATCATGATTTGTATTCTTTTGATTCAAGGAGAGTGCAATGTCTTGGGGCATCAAAGATATGGTCGTGGCCTTGTTTCAACTGCCCATGAAGAGTGTGGTCATGGATATCGTGGTGGATGATGTTCCCCCCAAGTTTGGCATGCTCTTGTCAAGATCTTGGATAAAAATACTTGGGGGAACCTTGCATATGGACCTCACATATGATACCATTCCAGTGTTTGGAAGGGAGCATAGGAGACTGTTAAGAGAATCTCAGTTGGCCTACATTATTAGTGATGAAGAAGACCCCACCAATCATCCTATCTTTTCACTCGACAGTGATTTGGGATCTAGTTTGTTACAAATCACTGATACTCTTGAAGCTCTTCTTGAAATAAGAAAGCAACCCATCTCTTTTTGTGAAATATCTCCTCCAACTACTTCTGTGTGGAATATGTTCTTTGACGGAGCCTCTTTTAGGGAATGTGTTGGTGTCGGAGTGGTTTTTGTTTCACCTTTTCAAGAAGCCATACCTTTGTCCTATAAACTATAATTTTAAGCTACCAACAATGTGGCAGAGTATGAGTCTCTTGTTTTGGGTTTAAGGGTTGCAAAAGACACGGGGATTGCAAATCTAGCAGTATTTGGAGATGTTGAACTGATTGTTCATCAGGTCAAAAATGTTTATCAATACAAGCAACCAAGGCTAAAGACTTACAGGAATGAGGTGTGGGACCTAATTGAAAATTTCTTCTCAGGCTTCAACATTTCATTTATTCCAAGAGAGGAAAATACTATGGTCGATTCTTTGTCCGTATCAGCGAGCCAGTTCAGGAACCCATTGCCACCTAAGCTTGGGTATGATGTTGAGATTAGATATAGACCCTCTGTAACTGATAATATCAAGCAGTGGAAGCTTTTCGAGGATGATCTTGAAATCAGATGATTTCTTGAGTCGGTTGATGAGTTCTCCGCATTACAAATTGGTCAGGATCATGATTCTGAAGGTGACCCTCCCCCTGAAGTATTTTTAAATAAAATTTCTAATCACCATATTGTTCAGCTACCTAGAAACCACATTCCAAAGGGACTAGTTCCTTTATAAAGATTGTTCAATGGGAACGATGTGGCAATAAAATTTAAAGGCCCAAGTGAGGATGTTGATGTAGCTGAGTGCAGTATTGGCACATAGAAGGATCCAAAATTAATTAAGCTGTGAATCATTCTGTCAAGGGAGCGGAGGGCTGAGTATGCTGAGTTATTAAAGGAATTCATTCATGTGTTCTCTTGGACCTATGAATACCTCAGAACATATGACACAACTGTCATTGAAAAAAAATCCCATTGAGAGAGGAGGCCAAACCATTTAGGCAAAAATTAAGACAAATAAATCCTATGTTGTTACCTATTATGGAAAATGAGGTAAAGAAGTTGTTGGACACCCAAATCATTGTCCCTTTGAGATATTCTGAATGGGTAGCCAACCTGGTCCCGGTGAGAAAGAAAAATGGAGAAATCAGACTCTGTGTTGATTTCAGAAATCTAAACAGAAGCTATAAGAAGGACAATTACCCTTTGCCAAATATGGAAAACATATTGCAGAAGGTGACAGGTGCATCCAAAATTTCCATGATTGATGGATTTTCTAGCTACAACGAGATATCTGTCCTACCTGAAGAAAAAGAAAATACAACCTTCACCACTCTTTGGGGCACATTCATGTATGCCAAAATTCCCTCCGAAATGATGAACGCAGGAGAAACCTTCCATCGAGCCATGGAAATCGCATTCATTGGAGAAAGAGATAAGTTTTTGGTCATCTATATGGATGACATAACAGTATTCTCCAAATATGATAAAGAACATTGTCAGCATATAAGAAAAGTATTCTCGAAATGTAGAAGGTTTGGTCTCTCCCTAAATCCCAAGAAGTCTTTATTCTCCATGCAGGAAGTGAAATTGTTGGGACGCATTCTATCAGCTGAGGGGGTTAGGATTGATTCAAGCAAGGTAGAAGATATGCAAGCCTTATCACTTCCCAGATCCAAGAAATAAGTCCAATCGTTCCCAGAACAAATTAATTTTCTAAGAATGTTTGTTTCAAATTTTGTTGAATTGGTGAAACATATCACAACCATGCTCAGAAAGGGGAATGAAGTAAAATGGACTACTGAGTCCATAGAATTCTTCAACCATATCAAGAAGGCACTGAATGAAGAAACTGTGCTAATTAGTCCTAATTATTCCAAATATTTTTTGATTTTCTCTTTTTCTTCATTTGACACAGTGGTCATTATTTTACTACAAAAGAATGATGAAGGGCTGGAGAATCCTATTTCCTTTTTCAACAGAGCATTGAGGGATGCAAAGATCAGATACGACATCATGGAGAAGTAGGCATATTCCTTGGTGAAAGATCTCAAAGCTTTCAGAGTCTATGTTTTGCATTCGAAGATCATTACATATGTTCCTTCATCCTCCGTGAAGGACATTCTCATTCAGCCTGACATAGATGGGAGAAGGAGCAAGTGGATTTCCCAAATCCTTGAATATGATCTGGAAATAAAACCCACCAAAATAGTTAAAGGAAAAGGTTTAGCCAAGTTGTTGGATGAATCCAATTGCAAATATTTGGGGGTTAACTTCATCAACACTTGATAAGAAAATCAACAGGATGAGTTACCTAATAAAATTCCTCAGGACAACCCTCAAACCGCAGAATGAGCCTGGTACAAAGATATTTTATTTTTTTTGCAAGAGTTGCAACCTCCAGATGGTATGGGAAGAAGTAAGGAAAGAGATTTAAAGCTCAAAACAATTAGATATTTCCTTATTGACCAGGTCTTGTATTGGAAAGACCCTCTAGGAGTGCTTCTGAGATGTCTAGACCCACAAGAGGCCCAAAGGATTATGATTGATTTTCATAGCAACCTATGTGGAGGGAATCATTTTTTGAAAACCAAAACCTATAAAATTCTCAGGGTTGGGTACTATTGGCCTACTTTATTGACTGATGTCTGTGCAAAAATCAGGGCTTGTATCAAGTGTCAAAAATTCTCTGGGAAGCAACAGCTCAAGTCTCTTCCATTGAAGCTCGTAGTAGCTTCAGGACCCTTCTAGCAGGGGGCCTAGAATTTATTAGGGATATTCACCCTCCTTCAACTGGTCAACATAGGTGGATCCTAACTGCAACAAATTATTTTACCAAATGGATAGAATCTATCCCCACAAGGAGTGCTTCTCACAAGGTGATCAACAGTTTTCTTGAAGATATTATGGCAAGGTTTGGTTGTCTGAACAAAATTGTTACTGATAATGTTGCATCCTTTAAGGATAAACCATTCATCAAGTTTTGTGAACAGTTCATAATTGCATTGATTCACTCTACCCCCTACTATCCCCAAGGCAATGGATTAGCAGAGTCCTCCAACAAAAGCTTGATAAACATTATCAAAATATTGCTAGAGGACAACAAGAAGGCATGGGATTCAAAGCTCAAATTTGGTCTGTGGGATGATAGAGTGATAACAAAGAGGTCCCTGGGCATCTCTCCATTCCAAATTGTATATGGGATTGAAGAATGTTTTCCTTCCCAGCTCACCTTGCCTGTGGAGAAATTCTTTCAAGACTACCACAGAGAGCCTGATGACATGATACGGAGAATTCATTAGCTGGTAGAAGTGCAATAGAATAGAGAGAAGGTGATGGACAGAGTGCATGACTGTCAACAGAAAATCAAGCAAGCCTTTTACAGGAAAAGAAGTAAGGAGTATTTTCAACTGGGAGATCTAGTGCTCAAATGGGATGTGCTCAGACAGGACAGGGGAAAGCATGAAAAATTTGAATCCCTTTGGATTGGCCCCTTCAAAATCTCTGAGAAGTTCCCAAATAACACTTAGAGGTTGAAACATTTGGAGGGAAATGAATTTTTTGGTTGCCCTGTAAATGGGCACTTCCTAAAAATGTTTTTTGTTTAAAGATACAGTCGACATCCCACCATTGTAAATAATGTTCATCTTTTACGTTTATTTTGTTTTAGTAGGAGACTCCATAACCCAAAGAAAAGGCACTGGAGCTTCATGTTCTTGGAAGCTCGCAGGGAGCATGCCATCCCTTGTGGAGCCAAATGTTAGCATATAAACCTGTCAAAGTCTTATGAGTTGTGGTTTCTACCTAGGTCTGTAATTTTTTCTTGTTTTTCCTCCTTTTGCAAACCCGATCGTAAGTTTTCCTCTCGGCTTGTAGTTTTATGCTTTTTGTCTTCACCCATTTGATAGACCTATTTTTCCTTAGCAACTTGCCTAAGAAATATCGTCCCTAATCCTTTTTTGTTTTCCCTAAGGTCGATCACTTATCTCTTTACCTATTTCGCTGATCCTTTTGTTTTCTCGAGCCCTCGGCCAGTCATTCGAGTAATTGTTCATAGGCCGAAGTTGTGAGCACCAAGCACAACACTTAGAGTGGTCTGATATGGAATCAAATCAAGCGACCGAGCAAGATCATCTTTCAACGGTGGAGATCCATCATATGGAGCAGATCGAAGGCCATTGAATGATTAGGATCATACAGTTTCACCAAGTTTAGCATCGGACAGAGGTCTGAAATCGCAAGGCTGATCCTAGCCGTTGGTACCGAGAGGGACGTGTGGCACAGGATCAACATTTTGTTGACTCATAGAAACGAACAGTCAAAGGGAAGAGTCATGAGGACTCACGGAACGTGAAGTCAAAAAATGATCCAGGCCTTCCATTTCATAGGGATGTGTGTCATCTGATCCAAAGGATCACGATTTCATGACCCAAAGGTTTGAGCATGGAGCACAACGTGAACTCATGAAGTGCAAAATCATGACATGCCTAAGAGTTAGGCCCATGATCATATCCCAGGTTCATATGGAAAGTGGGTTCGAAGAGAGGTAAAAACTTGATTGAGCAACGGGCGATAAAAGTTGTTCGAGGAGATGATCATGGCTGTCAGATTCCATGCGAATTTGACTTTTGATCCAGATGGGCCATTTCACAGGAAAGAGCATCTGGATATTTGAATCAAGGGGAGTGAAAACTCCTGAAATGAGAAATACCTAGATTTCATATGGATAAGCACAAGGTCACGACCCGTGGTCACATGGGGCAAAGGAAAAGGAGTTGTGCAAAATATCAAAGCACCTGAGTTGGTCACAGAGAAGGATCTGTGTGGCCTCAAGGCACCAGAATTGACTCAAAGGAGTTGTGAGCTCACCTGTGTTGGGTATGTGTTATATTCTTTGCACGAGTAGAAGGGTCTGAGCGTATGCATTGGGTGCACAAGGGGGCAGAGCCCCCTATGCGGGGGTTCGGGGGTAATTCCCCTAGAAAAAAATTTCTGCCTTGGGAAATGTGACACCTACCGTGGGAAACGTGTCATGTATTTAGGTGGTTTTTTCAGCACATGGTTTTTGCCAATGATTTTCTATTTTCGATTAAGGAATTAGGGTATTGGACTAATCCAGGTCATTGGGTTAGGGTTTTGGATGCCACTGGCTCCTATATGTATATTGTATTGTAAACAATGTAACACAATGTATGAATATAATATATGTTGGTTTTCCCAGTTTGGGTTTCTAGGGGAAAAATCTTTGTGTAATGTTTGCATTTTTCATTGTATCTTTTCTATTCTTTTTTGAATATATGTTTACAGTAGACATTGTACAAGGTTAGAATTTACATCCTGGAGCATTCATGGGTGTCATGCCTCGTCTTGATCCCAATAAAAGTAGTTAATTAAAATAGGGAAGGTGGTTGAAACATCGTTTCACCACATAAATGGAAAGCATGGAAAATCTTACTGTGGAGGGAAGACTCTCAGTCGAAAGTTCCCTGCCATGGATTTTCTTGTGAATCCCATACCGATCTGATCTTACGTCTGACAGAAGAATGCAAGTGCAGGCTGATAGAAGAAGATGCAGATGCCAAGCCTTGAATGCAATGACCAAAGCATGCTTATGAAGGGAGAAAGTTTATCTAAGTATAAATACTCAGTTTTGATATTTTTTCAGGGTCGATGGTAGAGAAAAGATCTCGATTTGTAAAGTTTTAATGAACACTGTAGTTCTTTGGTTGTGCTTTGTAATCTGAGATTTCTTGTTTAATGAAAATAAGCTTTCTTTCTCCCTCTTGTTTCCCTCCGATATTGAAAGAGTTCACGATTGACTGATTCACTTGAATTATTGTGGCTGCATTATGATGAAAGTTTGATTATAGTGTTGTTATAATTCCTTTCAGTTCATTTGAGATTTGAATTCAAGAAGATATTGTATTTAATTTTTTTTTTCTCCTGCGTTGTTGGAAGACTTGATGTCTTCGACAGACCTCTACATTTTTTCACCAAAGTCTTCCTCCTACTCACCCTTACTACAACCTACTATTTGAAATTAAACCAAGACCTCACCTGCTTGTGCATATCAGTCCAATTTTCTGAGTTAAGATGATATTTCCTTGATATTGCGCCCATTTGACCCTCTTATAACCAACTTGTGACATAAAAATGATGGGTACTGGGCTTACCTCTGCTGCAATCCAGAGGTGATGTCTGGTGCTAACAACCCATATATTTCCTTCACTAATATTTTCTTGTTCGAGATTTTTTGGTTCATTTTGATGTGACCCTTCTTCAAGTAGAATAGCTACTGTTATCCTCGATATATAGGGATAACTAGGAGATCATGTCTCGAGGCCCACAGGTCCTAGACATGGAGTACCGAGAGTGGGATTGACTTGAGCATGGCCCTGGAGGGCCCATCTTTCTCTTCTTTGTCAGATTTGTCCTGTCAGCAGTACCAGCTTCCATCACCACCGGCATGGACTTGCATCAGAGAGGACTCTTGCTCCATGAGGTAATTGGTCCAAGGTATCATGGTATGTGTAATGTTTGATCCTTATAACCTTCTTATATATGCATTAGGTTCCTTTCATTTCAGATGACTGCTTGGATGTTACACTAATCCACTTGACCATTGTTGGGGTGATTGATTGGGTGACTTAGCAAGCTTGTATTCATGGGTTTTGGTTAGCCACCAAGGGGGATTTGTAGAGCCATCGTCCACTCCCACCATCTTATCATATTTACATCTTATACCCCACTCATCCATCCCATTCCCCTAGTCTGGCCATTAGGATGACCTTTGAGGGTTACACTTTGTCTTGTGGAAAGAAGGGGATAAAGGCCCAGGGGGTAAAAGCAGCTGGTAAAAGATAAAATCCATAGGAAATAAAACCTAGAGATGCTTCGCCCAAGGGATCCCCGAGAAGGAAGTAAAAAGCCTCTCGATAAGAAACTAAAGGGACCCTAAGAAAAATAATAATAAAACAATACCTAACCAAGAGGATGGGAGGTCTCATCACGAGCCGGCCCATTATGTTCATAGGTATCCAGCAGTATGACATTTCCATCATATGGTAACCACGCCAGGGCAGTGACCTTTGGTTGCATGGCCAAGGGAAAGGGGGTCTCATCATGAGCCAACCTTATCATTTCTGCGAAGATACCAGTGGGTAACACTATCAGCTCTGACCACCAAGCCAAGGCAGTGTCCTCTAGTAAGACCTTGAAGTAAAAAAGAAAGAAAAGCAATAAAAGAAAAATAAAGGCAATAAAGGGCTTGGAAAAAATGCATCCATGATGGGTACAACTCGCCTCTTACAAAGGCGCCCATAGACAACACTTGCCCTTGGTCTTACTATGACTGGACATCCCTAAAAACCATATCACCTCATAAAACATGGCTTGAATAATCTTTTGAGGGAACTTTCCTTATCTTTTGGGTACTAGCCCAATAGGTTGCTCTATTGGTTTCTTCATCTTTGTATAGCAGATCTGTGTAATATCTTTGAGCTCTTAAATGATATGTTAGGGATTTCATGCATATATTTGATAACTTTAATGATGAGATATGATTTACATTTCTATGATCTCTAGGAATGATGAGCCCATGGAGGGTGTAGTCTTTGATGTGCAGGACCATACCCGGAGGACAGGTACCAGTGGACCGGTACACATGGGGATATGATTAGTTCGAACCTCCATGGGGCTGAAGAGCCCACCAGATGATTGTTGGGATGGCAGAGGCAATACAATGTTGAGACGAACCCTTGCATGAAGAAGACAGAAGGACGCCCTCACCAGGACACTTTGGCAGAGATCGACCTAGGGGGGATCACCCCCTGCAGATGAGATGATGGATTTGATGGACAGGACGCCACCCAGGGCAGGCTGGACATTTTCTGGAGGATGTGGCAGTGTGCTTGGACTATTTGGCATGTGTGGCAGCTTGCAGGATCCCTAGAAGGGCCAACGTTTTGCCTATTGGATGCTGATTTTTCCCAAAAAGGGCCAACGTCTCCCTCAGAGGGGCCTGACGTCTCCCTTTTAGCTCATAATTTTGACATTTTAGCATTTAATGTGACAAATAATGTAATAATGTTAAGTCAGCCTTG
>JZKD02S1601812.1:76636-107893 GCA_000966675.3 Picea glauca | reverse complement strand
TATCTAACTACCATAGTGGACCTTATTTAATAATATAGTGGACCTAGTCCACCTTACATTGAATGACCTCCACTATTATCACTATGGGCCCTCTGGGCCCCCCCACTACCTCTCTCGCTACCTTACACACATGGCCCCGAGCTCCTCAAACAACGGAAATGTGGCTGGTGGGAGTCAAAACCCATCGTTGCAAGATGGAAACCATTTATGTATCAATATGGTCTATTCAAAAGTTAAGGTAGCCACTCGATCCTGAAATTATAGATCTTCACAATCCATTCTTGGTCTAGAATCTCCTCCTCCTCCTCCTTCGGAGATGACTTTACATATTGAAAAACCGGAGCCACCACCTCGTATTCCGAAAGGAGTACTCAATATCTCTACCCATAATCCTAATTCTAGATCCCCCCAGAACTACTCTATTGTTGAGGACCTGGGCCAAACCCCTTGTGCAATGTCGGCTTTGGAGGTACTCTAGATGTGTCATTCACAGAGGAATGCCTTACTATCTTCTTTTGGAGCTATAGAACCCAGTGTCTCAAAATTTATAGAGTTTGACGTCACGGATGTGAAGCCTCACTTGAATTACCATGTGTCTTTCCAAATCCACGTGGAGTACTCAAAGTATACCATCAAACGTGCAGTTGTTGATGAAGGCGCTGCCACTTGTGTGATGTCCCTAATCTATTGGAAATATATCAGTTCTTGGAATCTTTCCAAGTCATCGAACATGTTGACTACTTTTGATGGTCATTCCTTCCACCCTCATGGTAGTCTCCATGCCTTTCTAGTCCAGTTAGGAGGGAAGACGGTAGAGGTGGAGGTAGAGGTAGTTGATGTGCCTCTTGATTATAACTTGTTACTAGGATGCAATTGGACCTATGCTATGGTCATCGTGGTATCGTTCGTCTTCCATACTCTTTTTTTTCCTCACAAAGGGAAGATTGTGACGAACGACCAATTATCCTTTGCATACTCTAGTCCCAATGCATATGTTGGACCGTCGATTCCTGTGATCGACAATTCTTAGCCGACAACTAAGAATATCAGTGTTAGAATGTATTCTTCCCTTATGGGTACTTTCGACTTCGTGGCATCGAGTCATCACGTTTATTCCATGTCCAGTAAGCTCATTTCGACGGGGAGATCCATTCCTTTCCACACTTCTTATTTTAGTGATCCGTGGACCCTACCTTCCTCGACTTCATTCTGTGAAGGTCGGTTGCATGCTGGAATTTACATGCTACTATCAGCAACAGAGATTGTGTATCAAGTTGTTCTTGACTCTTCCATCTATCCTGTTCATGTTACATCACCAAAGGATGAGGAGGATCCCATTCTTAGACCTGTGTGGGCCACTTCGTTGTCTTTTTCACATGATTTTCTCAATGAGACTTTTCTTTCGAACGAAGCTATCATCGAAGCCATGAATGGTTCCAAAAAACCTTGTGATGAAATGCATCACCACTCCTCTTTTCTCCTAGAGCTTGAAAGAATCAAGTAAGACAGATTTTGATCTACTTTGAGTGAGATAGTCGGTCACGCCGTAGTTCCACTTGATACGCATGGCATTTATGCCAAACGAAACATGGCGAGTATTTCTCCTACCATCATGATTGATATCTCTCGTACCCCTCGCAAGGTTGAAAACGTAAATATCGGTGAAGATTGTTCGCGAGAAGAAATTCTGATCTACACCGAACTCGTCAAGGAATTTCGAGATGTATTTTCTTGGTCATATAAAGAGATGATAGGAATCAACCCTCGTATTGTCAAACATGGGATTAGAAATTATCTGGATGCTAAACCTATTCGACAACGTCTTAGAGTTGTCAACCCTCGGAAGGCCCCTACTATTAAGGTAGAGGTGGAGAAGCTACTTAATGTTGGCTTCATCTATCTGGTTCCTTTGACTGAATGGGTATCCAACCCCGCTCCTGTGGCTAAGAAGCAAGGTACCATCCATGTATGTATGGACTTTCGTGACCTGAAAAAGGCATGTCCTAAAGAAAACTTCTCAACACCTTTCATCAATCAGATTCTCGACGAGTGTGTGGGAAGCGAAGTATTTTATTTTATGGATGGATATTCAGGATATAACCAAATTCAAATCAAGCCTGAGGATCAACACAAGAAGGAATTTATTTTTCCTTGGGGTACTTTTGCATACTGGAAAATTCTTTTTGGCCTTAAAAATGCTGGAGCAACCTTTCAATGTGCCATGACTTTCACTTTTCACGATATTAAGCACATAGTCGAAGATTACCTTGATGATCTTGCTACTCACTCTCGCAAGAAAGTAGATCACGCTACTCACCTTCAACTAGTTTTTGAAAGATTTCATTACTATAGAATCTCGTTGAACCCTCACAAGTACATATTTTGCGTTAAGTCTAGTCGTCTTTTTGGTTTTCTAGTTTTTGAGACCAGGATCATGGTAGATCCTTTAAATTTTGAGGAAATACTTCGATTGCCTCCCCCACTCACGATTAGACGAATTTAGGGTTTACAGGGAAAAGATAACTTTATTCGTTGGTTTATAGTGAACTATTCCAATATCACTAAGGGTTTCATGCATCTCTTGAATAAGGACACCCCTTTTATTTGGGATGAGTGAGCCTAGGAGTCCTTCGATGCTTTGAAGAAAGCCTTGGTACTGGTGCCTCTGTTGAAGCCTCCTGACTATAGTAGAGATTACTTGCTTTATATCGCCATGTCTAAGGATACAATTGGTATGGTTCTGGTTCAAGAGGATGATGAGCTCCATGAGCACGTTATCTCCTATCTGATTCGAACCTTAGTCGGTCTTGAAATTAAATATTCTCACGTTGAAAATATAGCTTTGGCTTTCATGCATGCAGTCCAATGTTTGCATCATTATATATTGATTTTCAAGACTACTGTGATTGTCGATGTCAATCCATTTCAATACATCCTTACTAAGCGTATAATAGGGGGAGAATACAATAAGTGGATTGTCATTTTAGAAGAGTTTGATCTCGATTTCGCTTCTGTGAAATCCAAGAAATCGCTAGTCTTCGCAAAGTTAATAGTTGACCTTCCATGATTAGATGAGGATGTTATCCATGTTGATTCATTTGCAGATGAACACATTTTTCTTGTCTCATCATCCGACCCCTGGTATGGAGACATTGTTCTCTATCTTCAAACCTTGAAGTTCCCTCAGCATCTCTCGTGAGATGATCGATGACATGTAAGATACCAAGCTAATAAATATATTATCTTCAGTAAGACATTGTATCACCGAGGAATAAAAAATATCTTGCATAGTTGTTTAACTCATGTAGAAGCCGAGTTAGTCCTAAATGATTTCCACAATGGATCTTGTGGTGGTCATCTATCTTGGCTTATGACAACCTAGAACATTTTGTGAGCTGGTTATTTCTGGCCTACTATCTTTAAATATTGCATTGAAGTGGTTAAGAAGTGTCACCCTTGCAAGGTGTTCATTCAAAAAATGCACTCGCATCCAGCCCCTCTTCACCCATTCATTACCGTCGGTCCCTTTACCAAGTGGGGGGTGGACTTCATGGATTGCAACCCAACTTTGGTTGGGGGTCATCAACAGATTATCATGGCCATCGACTAGTGTACTAAGTGGGTTGAGGCCATTCCTATAGTTAAATCTGATGGGAATACTACCAACTTCTTTGTATTCAATCAAATTATCACCCAGTTCGGTATCCCGAGTGAGATTGTCACTGATCATGGAAATTACTTTCATAACGAAATGATGGAAGAACTAGCATATAAGCTGGGGTTTAGACATGGTCATTCTTCTCCTTATTACCCCTAGGAAAATGGACAAGTAGAGGCTGTCAACAAGTCTCTCAAGACCATTTTGCAAAAAATTGTTAGTCAAAGCAAGTCCAACTGGCACATCATGCTATATCCCGCACTCTGGGCATACCGAACCTTGGTCAAGACTACCACCAGTTTTTTCCCTTTCCAGTTAGTACACAGTGTGGAGTTGATTTTACCTATTGAATGCGAAATCCATTCTCTTAAGTTGGCAGTTTCCCTCCTACTTGACACTTTCGATCTCAAGCGACACCTTGTACACCTAGAGAGTCTTGACGAGTAGCGTCGAGACGCCTCTACGGCTTTCGAGGCAAACAAAAGATGTGTCAAGGTCCAGTACAATAAGTCTGGTTGTCCTTGGTTGTATGCTGAGGGTGACTTGGTCCTATTGTATGATCAAGCCAAAGAACCACTGGGGGCAGGAAAGTTTAATCCCATGTGGCATGATCCTTACATCGTGTGACGTGTTTTAGAGAAAGGAGGCTATGAGTTAGAAGATTATGAAGGGAATAGGTTCGACGAACCTAGAAATGGGCTCTACTTGAAAACATACTATGTTTGGGCCCCGAGAGTGGGCGGAAGTCTTTGTATACTAATGCAATTTACTCTCTCTCTCTCTCTCTCTCTCTCTCTCTCTCTATATATATATATATATATATAATTTTCCTTTCTTTTCGTCTTCGGCTTGCTTATCAAGTTTTCCCTTTGTTGGAAGATGTCAACGAAGTCTTTGGTTTACCTAGGATTTGCATCTTGGGTGGTTTACTCACCCAAGGGTCTACTGGTGTCTTCAGGTGGCATATGCCTAGGGCCATCCACGAACAATGTGGATGAATATAGTGTCATTATAGAACGTTTGCGCGATGCTATCTCACATGGTATTTTCTCTTTAGAGGTTCACCTGGATTCCCAGTTAGTAGTATGTCAGTTGAGCGACAGTTACCACGTGCAAGATCCTACTTTACTCTGACGATTCCTATGGGTACGTCTTTTAGAATGACAATTTGATTTTATTACATATTATAATATTTCTAGGAATTCTAATCATGTATCCGATGCTTATGCTAATTTTGTTTTAGATTGGAATTTGTCACACAATTAAAGAAAAGAAAACCATCTCATCATTGTACACATTGTAAAATATAAGTAAAGCCGAAGATCCATTTTTTATATATTTCAAAAAATATGGTGTTTATAGTACAAAATTGGGGCTAATACCCTCAATACACATATGCAACTGGTACTACAATATCCATGACATCTACACCTGTGGCACCGGATGTGTGTCATGGTAACAAACCACGACGTTTGTGAGACACCAAAATATTCGTACCCATGCCCTAAGTACACCAACCACCTATCGCTGCATGGCTTCAGGAACATCCTCTACCTGAACCATAGGAATCCTCTGAGTCAAATGAGACAGGTTTCCCTGCACGTTTTGTAGGACCCTCTCAGCTTCTCCTCCCATCGCCTCATCTCCCAGGTTCCTTCATCGATGTCGAGGAAACCCTTCCAGCCATCGCGTACCCACATCTGCAGTACACAAGTGTCTAGTCAATACTTAAGCACCATCCAAAAAAAAATTTGTTCTATTATACAAAAATACAAAAAAAATGAAATACGTAAAAAAATTTGACATACCTATGTCAACGTAGGCAGTCTCTGGTGGGATTTTCATGTTCAAATCTCCTTGGAAGTCTATCTCTGCATAGGGATAGTCATCTAGGGTGATGACCTGTCGCTGCCACTAGTAGAAGAAATCCTCGTTGTAGGGTATCAGCACCCTAACTCCCCCTTGTCACCTCATTACCTCAGTCCACCGTGCCATGGTTGGATCGCGAGATTCTCTCAGAAGAATATCAACTCTAGGTCCCAAACCTAGAACACGCTCAAAGAAGAAACTGCATAGGATAGAGGAAAATCCAAAATTTATCTTACTCCCTTGTTTGCACTCTGTCAACTAGCTCTTCATATTTTCCAGTAGTGAGGTACACTAGTGATATACTATGGGTATCATACACTGCACTACATAGAACATGAGCGGTCTCAAATCTTGATGCAACGAGGTCGAACCTGTGATCCTGGTCAATACAAGGACAATAATATTTAGGCTGAGATTGTTTATTTCCTGGATAGGGAGTTGACTCCTAACTTTAGAAGTTCCTACTACACAATGGGAATCGATCTATTCCTCTATTTTCATTCCGCTCCCTATTCCCCTTGATTTGAGGTTTACAACCTCTCCCCGATGTGATAAACCAGTCAAAAAGTAGATATCCTCTACTTCAATCTTCAATGGTTTCCCATCGAGGTTGAATCTTTCACTCTCAGGGTCCCAATAACCCACAAGCATCTCGTGCAAACTCACCTGGGCCCTCATTCCTTTGAGTGCCCAAAATTTATATAAGCTACATCTCTTTAAGACCATTTGGGCCCATGGATCTCAATCCACAGTAGCATTGACCTCCTCATGCTCTCTTTCTCTGAATTCAAGAACCATCCTACCAAGGACAAATAAAAAATTGAGTTAGAATCCTTAAAATTTATTTTTCATGTGTCTATACACAGTCTACTTCACTTACATTTACGTATAGGGCTATCTATATGCAGCCTACAATTTGCACATGAGCATATAACCCATTGTATACGCAACCCGATTGAAGACAACCCGTGTACATCGATTTTTACATTTTGCACCCTCAGTTACTAAAACTTTGGAACCTAATTTTAAATTTTAATCCACTGGAAATGAAGAGGAAGGGAAGTAGATTTATCTGATCCAGACGGTTGTTGATTTTGTTGCATGATGCTCCTGTAATCACCGTTTGAATCTCAGAGGTATTTTGGTCCAATTTTCACTATTTGGGTAAAAAATCAAAATGGTATAGTAATTTTTGGTTTTGTAACTATTTATAAACTATTTTTACCCATTTTATATAGTTTTGAGCCATTTTTCAACTAATGGACTAGTATAAAGGTGAATTGAGTTGGTTTTTGCAGTTTTAAATAGGGATTCTTGTAGATTTCAACGTTATGTTGGTCGTTCGTCAACACAGGTAGGTATTTTCATTACCCAACATATAAGATAGGTATCCATTCCACAATGCATTTTTGCATTATCCTATAACTGTCACTTTTTATGCCTTAGGTACAAACCCATTTGTTACGACACATAGCCTTCCATCTGCTATAAGTCATGTCATTATCAAGTGGTAGAGACTTACTGAACATGGGTGCCCTAGTTATATCCCCTACTGCATTTGGTTCCCATGCAGATATTTTTTCATAGGACCAGGAGTCCTTCATAGCTAGTACATGATTTGATGTTGAGCCTCATTTCTCACTGATAAACATGTTGCCTTATACCCTAAGGACTCCCAACCGAGTTTAATTTAATCTCTTTTCCAACTCGTCTTCAAAAAGAGAAAATATTTCCAAGTGATTTGTCCCTTTCACACTTGTTAAATTGGACTTGAAAGGTCATGAGTCTTAGTTAAGCTCTTTTCTGACTCATTATCAAAAAGTGAAAAAATTGCCGAGTGAATTTGTCTCTTTCGCACTCATAAATTGGATTTGAAAAGACGTCTAATTGGCACAAGTTTATCCCTTTTTCACACCAAGTAGACTAAAAGACATAAAAAATGACATGTTTTGACATTAAGTTGTGATTGCATCTCATGTTTTTGCTTGCAGTATTGAGCCTATAGCCGATTCTCTCTTTGCGTTATAAACTGTTTGCCTTAGCAGTTTTTGCATTCTCAACCAAGCAGAGCATTGTTTATATCCTTCAAAATTTGACACCCTATACCTAGGAGGGAACATTCCCCCGAGTGTCCATCTCCCGCATGCATTTCCCTGCATTGAGCATAGGTATGTTCCACTACTTGAACTAATTTTGATTACTTGTGACACTCATTTCCTCCTCTGTATCATAGCATTTAGTTGTCTATGAAATAAAAAAAAAAGACGGGCAGGAAGGGAGTATTATCTCATATTGGTAGCAGTCGGATCGCCTTTGAACATATCACAAAGTTATTGAGTCCATTCATCATCATAATTTTGATATTAGCATGGCCTTAGGAAGCCAAGCTTGTTACATAGTCTTCTCTACCGACTAGTTATGCTTCCAGTCCCTATAGAGAGTTTCATTGATGCCTCCTCCATCTCATGGTTTCATCATTGGGTCTATGTTGTCAGAGTCCTCCATTTGTCTCATGCTCTTGTTCAAAGGAATTCTATCAACCTGTGTCGACCACTCCTTAGAAATATTGACTTTGAATGTCGACCATACCCTCAGTTGGTCTCAGAATCACATGATATCGTATTCCTATTATGCACCCTGGCCCTACTTTCATCATTGGTAGGTAACCTTAAACCCAATAGTCGACATTTCATCATTGGTCGTTGACTGGGTGGTTTCCCTTGTGTTCAATGACAAGACATTTATTCACACATGGGGATTCATGCAGTGTCTTGGACGCCATTAGCCTTATTAGTGGTTTCCTCTCCTTTTTCAGTAGTTTTCATCATTGGCTGCTATTTAGAGGGTCTTTTTCATGTACCTCTTGCACTTGGCACATGTGAAAAATGCACAAGGTCGTTGGTTCATGAACATTTTCTTTGTCCAATTTCCACCAAATCATGAAGCTCTTGCTTTGTACCTCATGCTGACTGATGAGAGATGCCTTAATTCTCTCCTTTTAGCAGGTCTCCTTCCATCGAATTCAACTCATTTATTATGGAAATGGGACCAAGAGTCTTATGAGTATCTTGATGATTGTAGTCATCAGTGGCAAGCTCTCTTGCCATCAACATTTGGGAATACATCAATGTATCTTGATCGATGGATTCTTCAGGTGTTTGACACTAGCTCCTTTATTCACACTTGTAATAATGTACTCAGTGCCTTGATACCTACTTTCATTATCTGTAGGTTGTCTCGCATTTGTTAATGGTATACATTAATGACCAGTAATCAAACAATGTCTCGTTGTGTTAGACCTCAACTCCTTTATTCATATGATGTAGACATGCACCTTTGGCGGATTGTGTAGAAGACTTGAAGACATCAGTACGTGGCCACAACTTTCCTGAGTTGTTTTTTCCTTCTCATTGGACCAGTACTTATATGACTTCAGTGATCATGGGAGACAAGATTGTACTCCATGGTATACATATATCTTCAAATTGGTTTTGAGACTGGTTCTACTAGGCCTTGTTCATGACAATGACAAATATTGGCATGTAACTGCATTTGTATTTTCCTATTCATGGCCACATACACTTGTTTGGTATATTTTCACATCGATTTGCAGTGTAATTTTATTGGCACCATGTATGCAAAGTCAGTGTAGAATGTAATGAGCAACCAGTTCGTCCAATTGGTCCCTTACCTCTCCACTTCTGGGTTGTTTATAATGTATTTAGGCCATCATAGATACTCCTCTGACCTCACACATTAGGGGGCATCTGTTATAGAAAGATTTCCTCTCCCTATGAAATCTTGTCCAAAATGCCTTTTTCCATTTCCCCATGTAGATTTATCATCCATGTTTGTAATATCCAGAGCTAAAAAAAAAAATAAAAAAATTCTACATGTATGCATCTTGCACACTATACAACATGCGTATATGCAAACTAGTCCACTACATCCCGCATACATCGAGATTTGTGACAGAAAATGAAAATTAATGTCAAGTTTCCATTTCACGATAGGAGATCTATGATCGTTGTCCTTCCATATACTAGAAATGTTTCAACTTGGCCCTCAGTTCCATCTTTAAAGGTATAAATGGGCCAATTCCGAGCTATGGAAAAGGAGAAATAATTCAACTTTGAGAGCAAAGTTACTCTAGTGGAGTTATTTAATTCATATTGAGTCTGCATCCATTTTTCCTTTAAGTCTGAACACGGTCTTCAACCCCCAAGATCTTCCCTTATTGATTGAGAACCTCATTGTTTCTCTCTTATGAGCTTGCCTTTGGTGGAGGATTGAAATGGTGGAGGCCCAGCTGGAAGGAACTTAGTTTCTCGGTTCTGAACCATGCCGACATGAAAGTCTGTAACATTTTCACTTCTGTTGATCATATATTAATAGAAATACTCTTTTCCCATCCAATTTATATCTTGCAAATATATTGAATTATTATTCCATGGGTGTATTTGTCATGTTTATTAATGGATTATGCTATTGAATGTGCTAACATTATATAATATCACCATATGCTTTCTTTGTTGGGTTGTTGAGGACTAGTTTCAGGTGTATGGATTTGGGTCAAGTGCTCAATGATAGACTTCATCAAATGTCTGGACGAGGTAGGTATTTTATCTTTTATTGCTATCATATTTGTTTTCATATCATACTTGAGAAGAGAGTTGATCTCTGTAGTCATTTCCATCTGTTGTGGTTTACCCTATCCATAGAGAGATTTTCCTCGTAACAATTAGTTTCCTTTACCAAATGCATGGGGTTTCTCTGTCGCTTGTTGACTCTGCGTACATTCTACCTTCGATATATTATTCCTTTCACTCCAGCTTGCTCTCTTGTTGGGAGCCTGAGCATAATCTTGTTTAGAGTTTTTTTTCCTTATTCTGTTTAATAGTCCCCATTCTATACTATGTCGAGGGAGGTGGTTTATAAAAAATCCCACTGTCCTGCACAAATTTCCTTTAATCAGTCATTGTTGTTATCAAAACCTTACCCTGAGTTTTGGTTTGGAAACACTACTAAGTAATTCTGGTAATGGTTGCATGCATCTTAGTATTATTTTGTTCATTGTTTTATTCTTCTATTAAGATGGATTCATTTTGGATTCTTGACTAATGATGGCCCTTTGTTGTTTTTTGAGGGTACCCATCAGAAAGGAAAGTTTTCTCTAGTTGGTCGAGACGTTCCTCTACAGGAAATCCATCTTAGTTTTGAGTTTCTCCTGGTAATATTTGCATACCCTAACTCTTCGTCATTATCTTATGAAAGTTTTGGTTTCCTTCGATGACATTTTGTGGGTTAATGTAGGTATTGTTCGACCATAATGACAAGGTTTTTATGCTAATTCCCCATTTGAAAATTCTGTAAGTACTATTTACTTTTAATGTTTCTTTTTTTTTAGTGATAAAATGTTTAATTTGGGGCTACACTAACTTCGGTTTTTGCAACCCATGTTGACATGTATTAGCTTTGTCTTCTCATCCAAAGTACTCAACATTCAAGAGGTAATTCAGTTTCCATTAAGGAACCTAGCTATGGGTGAGGATTTGGTACTACTGTTTGACTTTGAAGTTAGTTAAGAGGTTACTTAGCATAGGTTTGTCAAACCCATTTTGGTATGTATGTAATTTTCTCTGCATTCTAGAAGGTGCATGTGTGTGAGGGTTCTATATTTTATGTCGGAGTTTAATTTATGACAGAGCCATTTCTCATGTATATTGAAAAGGTATTTTACTCCCGTAACTCACAGAGTCAGTTCGATACAGTTGTAGTTCTATTAACTCATTTCATAAAAGAAATTCCCTATTTCTTTTTAGTTATATTGTGAGTGGTTTCGGCCTCTACTTGTCATGCTCACTGTTCTCTCTTAATTTAAATAGGGTTACATAACTATCCGATTGTTTCTATTGTTTAAACTTATCATTATGCTCTTCAATGATCAATATTCTTAACCCTTTGTTTATGTTCAAGGTTTTAATCATGGAAATGACATTATCGTTTTAGTATTTTATCCTATTGATTGAATATATAAATTCCTCTCTGTATATATTAGAGTTTCTTTAGGAAGATAGATTTATTGTCTTTTCATATAGCATGTAGGTTGTATGTATAGATTCCTCTTTGTACTTATCTTAATTTTTTCTTCACGGCCATAGCTTTATCATCTTTGCATATAGCCTGTAGGTTGTAAATATAATTGTCTCCCTATTCTACAATTATGTTTAACTTTCTGTATTGGTTATGGATAAAATCGTTTGCTTCATATTCCATGATTATGTTTAACTTTCTGTATTGGTTATGGATAAAATCGTTCATTTGCCTCATGTTCTATGATTCTATTTAACCTTCTGTATTGGTTATGGATAAAATCATTTGCTTGTAAAAATTGTATAATATAATGATATTATGAAAGCAAAGATATTTTATCCATAAAGTTCCAATTGGATGATGATTAAATACGAACAAAATATCCATAAGTTGCATCTCTATACTAATTTAATTATCCATAGAGTACTAAAGGAACAATATTTAAATCCATAAGAATGGAAGAAAAATATGTAAGGAAAAACTTGTAACTGAGATTTCCTTAGGGGAAAACACACATCAAGTGGGTTGTTCCTCCCAACCTTAGATCAGAGTTGCCTCATATGCCCACTTTGTCACCCCTGAGCTAAATCTTGATTCAAAACCAACCAAGTGACTTACTGCAGTGCGTAGGGTTCCAAGATTTATGTGAATATTTCTGTGTCATTTCAATATTTCTCATAATTCTCATCTGATTCAGAATGACGTCCCATTCTCTTGTTTTATTTTCTTTAAAAGATTTTTCTAGGTCTTTGACACTTCTACGAGCCTCCTACTCATTGACCACCTGTCAAATCAAAATTTTCTCATTGACCACCTATGAATCTTATTTTTACACATGTTCCTAAAAACCTAAGATCTTGTCTCACTTTTATTGAGTTGACTCAACCAATATCCGCCACTTGTCCGCCTTCTACTATCACTTGGTGGTTTTCTTTGGATCAAGATATTTTCTCTTCTAACAATCCCACTTCACATGTTTTTCCTTTTTTCCTTTTCTTTTATTAATACAATAATAAAATAAAACAATAAGTTTTGAGTTAGATCACCAGGATCAATAATGTGTTAATAACAAAAGAAATAAAAATAATAATAAGTTTGAATTTTTGAAATTTCGAGGTATCATAGGAGTTCACCTCCTTCAAAGGTTTGCATACATAATTTTTTGTTTACCTTAATGGTCCTTGGGCAACATGTCAAGTGAATTAAGAAGAATGATAATGAATTTAAGGAACATAAATAAATGAGGTGGATCAAGATAATTGAGAGGATATATATATATAGTATGTTTCAATAAAGTTGAAATTTATTGGTTATTTCATATGCTCATTCAATTTGGAAGACTTTAGAGATTAATAGTATTCCTAAAAAACCTCTATCTATATCTTCATTCAAGATTTTTTTTTAAGAAGAATTTAGAGATTTTTTGTATTCCTCTAAAACTTTTACCTACATCCCCATTCAATTTCTTGACTTATTATTGACCAAATTATTTGAACAATGGGTTTGATGTGAGTGGATCACCCAACCTTGCTTCATAATTGGAGAAACTAACACCCTGAAAATACATCACACTTAACCAAATAAAAATGATGGGTAGTTGAGAAAAATGACTTCCCAAACTTTAATTCTCACAAATTTAAATACTTCTCTCTCTCTATATCATTGATTTTCATTTTTCTCACCAATACATTTTTGGCATTTTAATGTTAATTTACATAAAATTTTAAACTCCTTTCTAATTATACCAATATGGAAATAAGGAGAATAATTTTGGTAGGTTTAATAAAAAATAAAGACAGTAATTTATTAGGAGGAACATTGAACGGAAATTCAGACATTTAAAGAGCTCGACAAGGCTTGAGATGTAATACAAGGACGTTAAATAACTTCGTCAATGCATGAACTATAATACATGGACCGTTTCAATAACCAAACAAGGCATGAACTATAATACATGGACGTTTCAAGAACCGGACAAGGCATGAACTGCAATCAATTAAGAAGAGACGTGGACAATTAAAGAGCTCGACAAGGCTAGAACTGTAATGCAGGGACATATAAAGAACTCGACTAGGCATGATCTGTAATCAATGAAGAAGGTACAGGGACGTTTAAAGAACTTGACAACGCATGAAGTGTAATATATGAAGAAGAGATAGGGACGATGAAAAAAATCTTCTGAAAATTGACGATAAGCCGGACGATTTTGACGACATTTAGTTAACGATTTTGAGTACCACCTTTTTATGGTTTATCAGACGACATGTTGTTTTTATACTAGCACATACACATGAGAAGTGAATGGTGAAATCACCAATAACCATGAGAAGCAATTGTTTTCCTGAAGATTTTATTTTTTATGAGAAAATGTTGAAAATACAAAGGCCATCCACCATCCAAACGTGGAGAGGAAGCTGGCATACGGTCATTATTATTTTACTGATGGATATTTGGCCATTATTTTTATGGTGAAACTATTGAAAATCCAAAGGCCATCCACCATCCAAACGTGTCGATATCTGGATATTTTTATTTTACTGATGGATATATGACTATTATTTTTTAAGGAAACAAAAGACACTTGGATATATCACAATTATTAAACAATCCAAGAAAGAATGATAAAATGAATTTGCAGCTCAACATTATGATTTTAGTGTAATTGCATTCCTCTTTTTTGGATGACCAAGAATATTCCCGAATTATTAAATCTGAACCATTCACATATTATTTTTTAATTAAATCATCAATATTATAGAACCCCAATTCCAATATAGGTACACCCACCGGCCAAACCAATTCCAATATAAGTACGCCTATCAACCATAATAATGGCAAGAAATTTGGGTTTCATCATTGTACGCATGTTAGCCATTAATGTAGGATTGGTTAGTATCACAGTGTACATAAATTGTGTGCATAACATAATCCGTAGACAGTACATTTCGGACCACCTAGATCGTATGAGTTCTTATTAGTCCCTGTCGTAGGCATAGAAGGACTATAGCGATTGATAAATCATTGACTTCATATTAGTTTGTCCTTTGATCACAAATATTTCCATATTATCTATTGTTGGAACCAGGGAACTCAAAACATCGGTTTTTATATAAAAAAAAGTACCATATTTGTCATGATCTGATTAGACAAGGGATTGGAGGTCTTATTTCCGGCTTCGCTATTCCCAATGTTATATATGTTGGCATATCTAAAGTATTTGATCGTATATTGTCTTTTTGAATCATATCTTTTGTTATGCATTCGTCGAAGGTGGATTAATGCTAGCATTAATTCGAATGTTTGGTTTAGCATTTTATCCTAGGTAAATTTATGGAAATGTTTGATATGCTGAAATATCCAAAGTTTGGGCTTCCAATATATTTTCTGGTGTTTGAACTATTGTTACAAAAAATATAATATTTTTTTGGGATACGTCAGAGACCTGTGACATTGCATTTATTTCTTAAATGTTTACAGAGCATTTCTAACAGACTTAAATGTTTACCTAACATGGTTGGTAGCGTTGAATGCATACTTAACAGGCTTGTTACAATACATTTTCTTCCGTTTTTTTAATTTATATGTTTCAGCGGCATTGTTGGTTCACTGGTTCATGCTTGTTTTTTGCATCTCCACTGATTTCTTATTTGCATGTTGTTGTTTTTCTTGCTTGCCTATTCGTGTTGTTGCAGTTTTCACGTTTGGGTTTCTGCAATTGTGATTGGAATTGCGTCATTCCTTGTGGGGTGGTTTTTTATTTCTTCTTTCTTCGTTGTATTATGTTTATTGTTGTTTGATTTGACTTTGCAGGGTTCCAGTCCTGTGCATGCAGTTGGGCCTTTTGGTGCTTCTTAGATGGGTTGTTATTTTCTTCTTGTTATTGTTTTCCTAGGGTTTGCAATGTTGGGATGTTGCATCCACAATTGGATCTCTTGTTACATTTTTTTGCAGTGGAGTCTGCATAGAATACTATTAAGATAAAGTAACATACTAAAAAATTGCAGTCGATGTAAATTGACTCTCTTATGCGTTGAACCAGAGCTTGTTGGCCTCAAACTATATTTCATAGCAGGCAATGATTTTTCCATGGATTTTGTGTTACTATGGTTTCATAGTTATGAGAGTAGGTTTTGCTGTGTGAGCGATATAGTTGTTCTCTCCCTTTTATTTTCCCCTTGTAAACTACGTTTCTGTCTCTATAGTTTCTCACCTTTCTGTGGTCATTTCGACCGACCATCATTTGATTGCATACTTATCCAGTTTTATGGACACAACTTCGTGGATAAGTTCTATTGAACTATGACAGGTCGTGTTCGGTGTATACGTATTTTACCCAGAACTTTCGTGCTCTAGAATTCGACTCGGTACTCCTTGAACTCGCAACCGTGCCTCTGCCTACAGTGAGTTTGTCTATTCTACCTAGCTTTCCATACTTAGTCGACTTTTGAAAGTTTAGCGGGTTGATAATTTTCTGGGTTCAAAAAATTTAAAACCATTTGTCCCTCCCTTCTGCCCTTCCCAATATACATTAATTATGCTTTCAAAAGTCAGAACCGACTAGATAGGTTCGCAAAGATGAGATTTAATAACTGGAAATATCAAGGACATCTCCCATTAAAATCAATATACAGGCGAATATTATGGGATCTGGTAATTTCTTTTGCCTTCATTTTGAATTTTGCAAAAATAATAATAAAAAAAAATTTCGCGCTCTTATAGTTTTCTTAAAAGCTTCAGCATAGTGCACAAGCGTGTCACCCACAGAGGCCTTGACGTCATTTCCCTCTTTAATATTGTGCATATCTTAGATGTCAGATTTGAGAATCTGCTCGGATATGAGAATTTTAATACATGCAATTAGTCACTATTCAATGTACATATTCGAAAAGATTGGCATTAATAAGTGAAAATATCGAGAACATTTGTCATTAAAACAAATTAACACAAAATCTATGGATTATTATCTAGCATTTCTTTTAAATACTTATTGCCATTTCTCTCTATCATCAAAGAGTTGTTCTTTAGGGTTCCTTCGTTCTAATGTTCTTGTTCATGGACATGTAAGACAACTTAGATATGTGATTGAGACCCAGATGAAATAAGAGAGACTGATTTTATGTGACATGAGCTTTGAGTAAAAAAAAAACTCTATTCTATAAGAGAAAATAAGAGAGGAGGAAAAAAAAAGAAACAAGTATGTTGTGGTTGGTGTTTTCCCTGTGTTCGATGCTTTGGTTGGTTGAAAAGGCTGCCTAGAGATTTTTTTGTTGAACTTATTTGTTTTTTTGCTGGGAGTTGTAATGGATTTTTAGGTCACGTACAAAATAATTCTTCGTTGAAGTATATAACTTCTTCCAACAACATAGATTTTGCAAGTGTATCGAATTCCACAGATCCCACAAGAATTTGTCTTCCTTGGGGGCGATGCATTTACAACGGCTTGCAAAATGTCTTGTCATGTTCGTAAATGATGCGAAATATTACTCGGTTTGCGAATGTAACCAAAGGCAGGTAGCAGAAACTGAATGGGTAGATAAAAATGACATATGATCACTACAAAAGTTTCTATTTCAAAGTTTGATGAGCTACATGTGGGTCTGGTAATTGACTTGACAAAAAGTGATGTTCTTTGTCAAACTTTGTTCAGTTTCCTCTGGATGAAGTTACAAAATCCACATATTTGGCATTACCTCTGAACATTCCATACCTTTATGTGGGCCGCCATACCTGCCACCACTATGAGGAAAGATATATTTTGATGCGATCTGCAACATTTGATACAATTTCCAGACCTGTGTTGATGTGTTCTGCAACATTTGATACATTTTCCAGACCTGCGCTGCCCGAAGAAGTTATGTACCTCAACAGATTTGCATTTTGTATCTCGGTTGGACATTTCTTCCAATTTAGTATAATAAAGAAAAGAAGTTCAACATACAAATCTCCAAGCAGGATTTTCAACCAAACAGATGATCGAATACAGGGAGAATACCAGTCACAACATACTTGAATTTTTTTCCCCTGCCATAGATATTGTGACATAAAACGACTCCCTCCACTTTGAAATCGGCCTGGATCACATTTATAAGTTGTCTCGGATGTCAAGGGTCGGGAACATTGCAAGGAAAGCATCTTAAACCCAAATTTTTCGACGACAGAGGGAAATTAATACTTGACAAAGAATGGAATGTTGAATAACCAACCATTGCAAGCATGCCATATCTGGAAGAGACAGGCTATTCAAAAAACTGGGATAGATGTAGTTGGCAACACCGATTAAGTATAAAACCCAAAATTGATATTCAACTCATTTTTTATGAATAAAGGGTTTGAACGTCAAGAAAATTGTCAAGAAGCTTCATCAATGTACATATTTTTTATTGGTCGATGGGAGGCCAAATCACAATCATTGTGGAAAATATCCTCAGCTATATGTTGTAACCCATCTTATTTGAATATAGAATAATTCCGGTTTATTTTTTAATAGTATTTTCCAATCTCTGGTATTTGTTTTAATTTTATTGTGTACCTTCTTTCCCTGTGTCGTTAAACATGAATGACAAGATTTTCTTTCTCCTGCCCACTACTTCAATTTAATAAAGCCTACTCTATTTGTTTCTTACATTTTACATTTAAGAATATTTTTTCATAAGCCATACTTATGTAGCGCCGACCCTGTATTTAAAGAAAGAAATTGGAGGACCCGTCCTACTTCGATTCTTCTGGTCTCGTAAATAGAATGAATTAATGAGTTACAACAAGGCGGCTCAAGTGTTGATGCAATGTTCCTGTTCAATATGTTGGATATATTGCAACTTATTATATTTGATAATATCCGTGCATATATACTAATATCAATACTATTGGAATAAATACAAAAAGATTCCTCTTCGACAAAGCTTAGGAAATTATGTTTGGGTTTGCGGTATTAAACAACTATGTTCCTTGTTCCGTCATATACATCTTGTAGCCAAAGAGATCTTGTGATCTGCAATTTATGCTTTAACTACTGATAACTCAACAAGCGTTCAAAAAGCTTTGCATTAATAAAGGAACGACTGAAGTTGTCTTAATTATTTAAATCACACCAAATTTTGATTACATTTAATATAATTTAGATATTGATGTTTATGGAGAGTCGGCATTTTCTCATGTCATTGCAAGGAATACAAATTGAATAGATGATAAGGAGTTTATTTCATTGAAACCACAATGCAAATTCATGTTTCTTGTTGCGCTATATACATCTTGCAGTCAAAAGTTTCATGGTTTCAATGAAATTTGTGAACCAAAGAGCATCCTGCAAATTGGGAGATCATTTGCATTTGAAACATAAACAATACATTAATATATATTAGTATGAATACTATTCAGATAAATATGAAATCTTTCTCCATTAATACATATTAGTATGAATACTATTGAAATAGATATCAAGCCTTTCTCTTAGCTAATACTTAGCTAGTTATATGGCCACCAGGCCTTGGGTTCATGGTACCTAGCATCTATGTCCCCTGTTCTGTCATATACATCTTGCAGCCAAAGAACTTCAGTGATCTGCAGTTTATGCTTTACTAGTGAGAACCCAAGAGGGGTTTGAAAACATTTCCATTAATAAACGAAAAAAAAGGTTTTTCAACTGTCAGATACTTATCCATTTTCCCCTTTTCCTTTTCCCGTCCATTACGGCTTTCTGGTTTTATACTTAGTTGTCTTTCTATGATGGGTGGTTGCAGGGTTCATGGGTTGACATATATTCATATCCATTTGTATCTTCACATGACAAATCCAACTGACCTTTGTTCCTTTCCATACCTAGGCAATTTTATGGCCACGGTTGCTGGGTTGGCACATACGAACTGGCCTTTTCTTCTTCCCGCTCATTATCATTTTTTGGATATATACCTAGTCTCCTTTCTATGGTATTTGGTTCCAGAGTTGGCGGGCTGACATGTCTTCATATCCATCTATATCCTCACACGACGGATCCGGCCGACCACTATTCCTTTCCATACTTATCCAATTTTATGGTCGTCACTGCGGGGTTGGTGCTTACGAACCCGACTGTTTATTATTCTGTTATATGCATATTTCACTCAAAACATACGTGATCTACAATTCCACCACAGGTTCCTCATATACATTAACTTCATTCAAAGTATCTATTACTGCCTTCCATCCCCAACAACTTCGCGTCCTTCCTAATATACATCAACAATGCTCTTACTAGTGACAACTGGACATAGTGGCATGAAAGATACTTCCGTGATCTGCAATTTATGCCTTAACTATTGAGAACTCAGCAGGGGTTCGAAAGCATTTTCATTAATAATCAAACACTAGATGTTATTCTGTGAGATACTTAGTCATTTTTCCCTTGTCTTCTTCCCATGTATTATCGCTTTCTAGTTATATACTTAGTAACGTTTATATGATAACGGGTTCCAACGTTGGTAGGTTGACATATCTTCATCTCCATCTATATCCTCACATGGAAAATTCAGCCACCCACTGTTTCTTTTCATACTTAGTGAATTTTATGCCTGCAGTTGTCGATTTGGCGCAATTGAACTCTGTTGCTTTTTGTTCCATGATATACATCTTCCACTCAAAATTTTCGTGATCTACAATTCCACTACGGACTCCTTCATCCTTTTTCCCTTTTTTTCTTCCCGTGTATTATGGGACTATAAAGTATGGACATGATATTTTATAGAGCATGTACGGACTGCACATTCCATACCTAGCCACATTTTGGATTGCAGGTTCTCGGGCGGGCGGGCTCAAAATTGGGCCTCCATTGTTCTGTTCACTACAAATAACACTCAGAATTTCACGATATACAAATTAACAAGAGAAATTGTGGACTTCCTGACTCAACATTTCACTTCTATTGTTCCATGTCCTCCAAACATCGCTCCCAGCTCCGTGATATACAAATTGACACATGAAGTCCAGGGCTGGTGGGGTGGAGATTTCCATTGTTTACAGATGGTAATTCCTATCAAGTATCTAACAATATCTAAAAAATTATTTTCAATACTAAATTATCTCTTAGTAGTGAAAACTGGACATAGAGGTGCGAAACGGTTGGCATCACACCCTCTGCAATATACAAATTGACTACCAGATTCTGACATCGTCCGCTCTTCCATGTTACAGATTATGCATTCAAATGTTTGGAGAAATAAAATTTGAACATCAATGCCTCATGTTTTCTATAGAGACCTTGTCAGCTTGTTTTGGATCCTCCTAGTGTTGGGTTCACGAAATGTCCAACTCTTGGATACTATTCTGTGTTACAGATTATGCATTCAAATATTTCAAAGTATCTGTCACTGCCTTCCATCCTCACTAACTTCCTCTCGTTCCTAATATAGATTGGTTGTGCTCTTACTAGTGACAATTGAACACAATGGTACGAAACAGTTGGAATTTGACCCTCCGCAATATACAAATTGACTATCGGGTTCACATCTTGTACTCAAAATTTTCGTTATCTACAATTCCACCGTGGACTCCTTGGTCCTTTTTACCTTTTCTTCTTCCCAGGTATTATGGCTCTCTGGTTATATACTTAGTCACCTTTCTATGATCACGGGTTACAATGTTGGTGGCCTGACATATATTTATCTCCATCTATATAATCAAATGATGAATCCAACCGACTATTGTTGCTTTCCATACTTAGCCAAATTTTAAGGCCGCAGTTACCAGGTTGGCGGTTTTGAACTCTGCTTCTTGTTACATGATGTACATCTTGCACTCAAAAATTATGTGATCTACAATTCTACCGCAAACTCCTCGAACTCGCAAGATTGACTCTACCATGGTTCAAAAATGTTTCAGAGTATCTGTCGTTGTCTTCCATCCCCACTAACTTCTTGTCCTTCCTAATATGCATTGGTTATGCTCTTACTAGTGAGTCTTACTAGTGACAACTGCACACACTAGTACAAAACAGTTCGCATCCAACCCTCCGTAATATAGAAATTGACTATCAGGTTCTGACATCGTCCCCTCTTTTGTGCTACAAATTATGCATTCAAATGTTTCGAATGATACAATTTGACTGTCGGGACCTCGTGTCTTATGGGGAGACCTTGTGACCCTATTTTGGATCCTCATGTTCACGGGTTCACGAATTCTTCAATTCTTAGTCACTATTTTGGGTTGGCGCATTTGAATTATGTTGCTTCTTGTTCCATGATATACATATTGCACTCAAAATTTCCGTGATTTACAATTCCACCATGGACTCCTTGGTCCTTTTTCCCTTTTCTTCTTTCCTTGCATTATCGCTTTATGGTCATATACTTAGTTTCCTTTCTATGATCACGGGTTCTAGCATTGGTGGGTTGAAATATCTTTATCTCTATCTATATAATCACACGGCAAATCCGAACGACTGTTGTTTCTTTCCATACTTGATCAATTTTATGGGCACAGTTGTTGGGTTGGAGGTTTCAAAATCTTCTTCTTCTTGTTGCGTCATCTACATCTTGCACTCAAAAATTCCATGATCTACAATTCCAGCAGAGACAATTCGAACTCGCAAGCTTCACTCTACCATGTCTCACAAATGTTTCAAAGTATCTCTCACTGCCTTCCATCCCCACTAAATTCTCGTCCTTCCTGATATACATTAGTTATGCTCTTACTGGTCATATACAAATTGCCTTCTGGACTATCCTACCATACCCTCTTCGTTGTTACGCATATTGCACTCAAAAATTTTTGAGACATACAATTTGACCCTCACGCCCTCACCTTCAATGGTTGTACCTTGTAACCCTATTTTGAAGCTGTTTTTTCTTGTGCCCACGACCTCCATACTTTCTTACTATGAAATTATAAAGCTTTCATGCTAACAACTGACCATGCAGGAACCGTCAACATTGTCATTAATGGGAGAAACACTCAAGGAGATCTCCCATTATTACGCATTAAACCAAGATGTCCGGAGAGTTATTTTGTCCCTTTTGATTGTTCATATTGAACATGTGTCATCGTGTTGGCCCGCTCAAGGAATATACAATGCTTAATCGCTCATTGCAATATCCGCCATGTTCGCATTTCTCTGTATGCAATTACTAGTGTTTAGAGTTAACAACGCATCATGCAACAACCGCCCAAATTGTCATTAATCAACGAAAGTCTCGAGGACATCTCCCATTCACACACTTTGGGTTATATTATCCCTTCCAACTTTTCATTTCATTCATCATCTAGAAAAAACAAACGTTCTTGTAGACTTATCGCAGCAGGTCAACCACAGTTTTGTGAAGATACAACAAATATGTTTGGACATCAGGACCAAAAATTCCAATGGTCTAGGGCATACTTTTACTATTCATCATATTCCGCCAAAAATGAAGTGATTTGGACCTCTAGAATCACTCGTGTAGGCTACATCCCTGAGGTTTTTTACTGTAAGGAGGTGGTCTCTTGGTGTGCCAAAAAATAAATTCCAGGCCAAATAATTGTTCCACTGCGTGACCATTCTCTTGTTTCTTTTTCACCTCAGGTCTTTCGAGAGATGTTAAAATTGTCGTAGACAACATTGACATTTAGAGAACAAGATTGCAAGCAGTTTCTAGAAAAACATAATAACGAGTTGGACATCTTAGCCGATTTCCTCGAAGACCCGAAAATAGTTCCTGAAGATATCACAAGGTTACAGGTAAGTTCCTTTAGAAATCCATTCCGGGAAATTGCTTGGTTGTTTACAATAATAACGGGACAATCATCCACGACAAGCATTTCCCATATAATTATTTATATTTTGTATTTCACAGTCAAGGAAAAATACATTTTAGATTGGGGGAAGCTAATTTCCATTGAGCTTTGTTCCCAGTTGTCACGATTCAAAGAATCGAATAAATTTTATATGTCATCCTACTTAATTTTTGCAATAGTGCATAGCTTCCCGTTTCCAAAACTTTCTCTTTCCAATCAAATAAATTGTGGATTCGACCAAGTAACATTCTGGTACGAGGCCATGTGGAGGCACAAGGCCTCCCATTGCTTTTATGAAGTTTTTAATGGCTTTGTCTTAGTATTCAAATATTTATTGTCAAGTAAGGATGCTTCGCGGATGTCTGGCCAGGCAACCAAGTTTCTGAATAGGAAGGGCACCCTTGAACAAAAGGAAAATCATAGTGTCCTCATGGTCTTTGTCTCTAAGTAAAATCCTACTTTCATTCCATGCCACATCATGGAAAAGATGTTTGTTGCAGAAACAACAAGGCAATACAACCACAAGTTGCACTTTTTCCATGACAAGAAAAAAAATAGTTTATTCCTCTTCCCTGGAAAGTCAGAGACTTCGTGTGCAGAAACATAAACAAGATTGACGAGTTTTCCACCCATTTCAATAAATTGAACCAAAAGTATGCTGGAAGGCTAAAAGGGTTCAACCCTAATGGGATTTTTCAAGAACGTTTACTGGCAGTTGGATTTAGCAACTCTTTTATCCATAGACACCTGAACCAAGACAGGGACAATGTCAACAACAATCTTGTTTCTACTGATTGTGACGCAGAGACATTGCAAAGTGTGACTGAATTGTAGAGAAAACATGGAAAAGTAGCCGGTGAGAAGAGTACCCAGTCCCCCTCTAGAACTCCCAAGAGCACGACATCACAGAGCATCGCTTCGACGACCCACCCCAATAAGAAATAAACCCAGAAATTTTCCAATGGAGGAGGAGATAAGAACCCTCCTCGCATAAAAATTGATAGTTCTCACAAAATTCCAGTGAAGAAGAAGAAAAAAAACGATGCAGGGTAGGCAGAGGAAGCCGAAATTGAAAGTGAAAAGTTGCAACTTGAATTTGAAATTGAGCACATGCAGAAAATTGGGTCATCCACGGTGGAAATATTTGAGACCGAAATTTTTTATGAAGATGAATCCTTCGTATTCCAAAGCATTGTTTTTGATAGCCAATCTAAAATTATGGCCATTGAAAAGAGAGATGTAACAAATAGGAAAGGAAAATATCGCATAGAGATTAACTTTAGGAAAATGAGGTCGTCCCAAATCTCCTCATTTCACGAAGTAATCAGTGAAATTCTAAAGGATTCCATTGGAGTAATTCAGACGGAAACTGACAGATTGAAAGACCGCCTAAATGAATTTGAGTGGGCTTTCATTGCAACTCCAAAATTTTCCAATCCTTTAGAAAAATTCATGCCTGCTACCACTGCAGCCAAGATGAAAGTATCCTCTACCCTCCTTTCATGCTCTAGAGCCATTATAGAGAATAACATCAACAAAAGAATGCAGCTAGTTACTGAAGCCTGGGAAACATCGCAAAATTTAGTTTCCTTCGGAAAAAAGGAAAATTATTTCCTAGAACATTTGGAGGTCAATTTAAAAAATGATCAGCATTTGTATGAAGAGGTACTGGCCCATTTTTCCAACTATGACGTCAACACATCAGAACTAAAAAGAAGACAAGAGAAACTCCCCTCCCCAAAGCGGACCAGAAAAGTAAATCATGCTGGCAAAAGAAAGTTAACAACCTGGAGCTCATTGTCAAATCATGTAAACAAGCCACATCAGAAAAGAAATATTTATTCACAAGCCTGATCCAAATAGACTTAGCCGGAAGTACCAACGAGGTTCAAGACCCAAACTTAATTCTCAAATCCTTGTCAATGACCAAAGAGGGATTCCATGAACAAGTTGATATTTTAAATGGGTTGTCTTTCGAAAAGTTTTACGGAATACTTGAACATCATCTAGATGAGCATGACGACTGGGTGTTGGACTATGCAGCACACAATGAAGAAATTGAATAGAGTCTGCATAGTATTTCAATGGATATAAGGAAATTAGAAAACAACCTTTACAACATAGAAATCTGAGATGAAATCAACATGGCCCCCATGAAAAGCTACATCGAAGAATGGTTCTAACAGAGAATGGACAACCTCATCCAGGAAGGGAAACAACCGGTCGACAGGACTCCATTGACCATTGACGACAGCAACAAAAATGCATCATCTTCATAGTAAGTCTATACTGTCATCTTGTTTTCTTTATCAATCCACTTATGACCTCTTTAAATAGAAAACTGTAACCAAAGACTCATAACTTCCAATTTCTTCTTTTCAGGTCTTCCTCTCTACCATCACGCACTTCTTCTTTCGACATTCCTAATTCTTGTACTTATTTCTTTTTATGGTCCACGGGAGCCCCAATCCTAGTCTATATGACAAACGCATTTAAATTTCTAGAAAGATGTAACAGACAGTATTATTTTTTTATAAATTCCAAAGAAAACTGATTCGGGAATGCCTTTATTGTATACTAAATTTTGGGTGTCTAGGAACCTTTCTTGTTTGTTCCAAAGAAAACTAATTCGGGTCTGCTACATTTCTTTTGTCCTATTGTATGCTAATTTTTTTTTATCTTGCACGACATTGTTACTATTCTATTGTATGCTAACTTTTTGGGTGTCTAGGAACCTATACTTTGATAAATTTCGCGTTTTCTTGTGTCCGGAAGCCTTTGCTTTCAAGAAAACTAATTCAGGAATGCTATTTTTTTTGTGTTTTTCTCCATGAACCTATGTAACAGACGTTATTACTACTCTATTGTATGCTTTTAAATGCTGATGTAATTTCTAGAGATATGTAACAAACATTATTTATTTTTGATAAATTTCTATAGTCCGCAAGTTCGCTTGTCAATTTGTATATTGCGGAACTCTAGGTGCTATTTGTAGAGCATGGAACAACAGAGGCCCATTTTTTAGCCCGCCATCCTGAGAACCCGCAATCCAAAAACTGGCTAAGTATGGATGTTTGCTACATTTTTTGTGTTCTATTGTATGCTAAATTTTTTGTCTTGCACGACGTTGTTACTATTCTATTGTATGTTAACTTTTTTGGTATCCAGGATCCTATACTTTGATAAATTTCGATTTTAATTCTTTCCAGAACACTTTGTTTTAAGGAAAACTAGTTCAGGAATGCTAATTTTTTTTGTTTTTCTCCATGAACCTATGTAATAGACGTTATTACTATTCTATTGTATGCTTTTAAATGTTGATGTAATTTCCAAAGATATGTAACAAACATTTTTTTATTTATAAGTTTCTATAGTCCGCAAGTCCGCTTGTAAATTTGTAAAATCTCATCCCCATACTTTATAAAAGTGCATATTTCATATGTATAAAACTAAATATATACTTTCTAAAATCTGATAAATTTCAATTTCTTTTGTGTCCAGGATCCCTTGTTTTAAACATAACTAATTCGAGAATGTTGATTTCTTTGTGTTTTTTTCCACGAACCTTTGTAACAGACGTTACTATTATTTTTTTTTTGTTTTTCTCCACGAACGTATGTAAAACTTATGTAAAGAAAACTAATTCGGTAATGCTAAATTTTTTGTGTCCACGAAAAGCCTTTGTTTTAAAGCAAACTAATTCGAGAATGCTAATTTTTTTGTGTTTTTCTCCACGAGCCTATGTAATAGACATTATTACTATTTTATTGTATGCTTTTAAATGTTCATGTAATTTCCAGAGATATGTAACAAACATTATTAATTTGTGATAAATTTTTATAGTCTGAAACTCCGCTTGTCAATTTGTATATCGCGGTACTGTCAGTGTTATTTGTAGGGCATGAAACATTAGAGGCTCAATTTTGAGCCCGCCAACCCGAGAACCTGTGATCCAAAAAGTGGCTAAGTATGGAATGATGACTCTATGCATGCTCTATAAAATCTCATCCCCATACTTTATAAAAGTACATATTTCGTATGTATAAAACTAAATACCTGCTTTATAAAATTACATATTTGGTATGTATAATTTATGCTGTCCATGAACCTATAATTTGATAAATTTCAATTTCTTTTGTGTCCAGGAGCCCTTGTTTTAAAGATAAATAATTTGGGGATGCGAATTTCTTTGTGTTTTTTTCCAAGAACCTATGTAACAGACGTTACTACTATTATTTTGTGTTTCTCTCCACGAACATATGTAAAACGTATTGAAAGAAAACTAATTCGAGAATGCTAAATTTTTTGTCTCCAAGAACCTTTTAAATGTTTATAATTTTTTATATATTTCAGGAAGAACTAATTCGAGAATACTATGTTATGCATGCAAACCACATGTATTACAACTATCTAGCCATGTGTCTGTACTCGGTTGCATTTACTCCCATCCCAACCTAGTAGGGACTACTCTGCGATGCAACACTTGTTTTGAATTGTACGTAGACTACAATACTATTTATTTTATTTTATGATGACAACTGAAAGGTCTTCCCACCAACTAATTTTATTTTATGATGAAAATTGAAAGGTCTTCCCACCAAATAATTTTATAATTGTGTTTCTTGCTTTCTCTGAAAGTACCAGTGGGATCCTTATGATTTTCTGCTTCCTACAAATTAGTTTCAAGCCATGCTAGTCTTTTTCTTGTCTTAGGTATAATAGTTGGTTCCACATATTCATGTGGTGTTTTTTGTTCTTTAATAGATTGTTATGGAGAACATGTACTTTATTATTTGGTATCTTCATGTTCCTCTTCTTCATCGGATTCTATAGGTTCTTATATAGACTTCTTAAATGAAATCCTTTCATCAAAAGTTACGTCTCTACTTATTCAATCTCCTGTTGACCTGGAACATAGATTTTATATGCTTTTGATGATTCCTTACAACCAACGAATATTCCTACTTCTTTCTCTTATATTTGGGAACATGAATGTATATAGGACATCTAAACATTCTCAAGTGTTCAACGCTTGGCTTCTTTCTTGATAAGTCTTCTTTAGGAGTCATGTTCTTCAATATTCTATGTGGACTTCTATTATGAACATAAACAACTATCAGAGTTGCTTCTCCCCATAGGAACATAGATAAGTTATGATCAGTCATCATTTCCTTGACTGATTCTTCGATGGTTCTGTTATTTCTTCCAGCCACACCATTCTGTTGAGGATTGTGAGGGACATTGCGCTCCCTCCTAATCCCATCTTATTTACAAAAGGCAACGAGCTCCTTGGAGGTGTATTTTCCTCCATTATCAGATCTTATTGTCTTGATATTCTTATTTGTTAGTTTCTCTACTTCAACCTTGAAGTCTTGGAATTTTCTAAATACTTCATCCTTAGTATTTAACAGATACAACCATGTCTTTCTTGAGAATTCATCTATAAAATTTACATAGTAAAGAGATCATCCCCTAGAGACTTCACTAGCACAGGTCCACATACATATGAATGTATTAGGTCTAATATCCCTTTGGATCTATTCTCACTTCTTGGGAAAGGTTTCTTAATTTTATTCCCAACTGCACATCCTCTACACACACCTTTATGTACTGATTGTAATTATGGTATGCCTACAACCATCTATTTTAGGGATGGAAAGGCTTGATAGTGAAGGTGAGCATATCTTCTATGCCATACCTCACTAAGGTTGATTTATTCATGTACTAGGGCTTGAGTATTCTGACCTAGGAGTTTATATAACCTTCCTTAATGGGTTACAATAACTCTAGTGTTTTCTATCTTGGAGTATTTAGATATAAAATAAATTTTCCATCCACAAAAGCTACACTATCTCCTTTCTCTTCCAAACATGAAATAGATACTAGATTGTTTTTCAAACGAGGAACATATAAAACATTACTAATATGGATAGAGTTACCTGATTCCATTTTGAGAGTATCTTGTGTTAGCATCAGTATTTTTAGGGTAAAACTTAGAGTTTGTCTAAATTTTGAAAATTCATGTCATGGTCTTGGGAAGATCAAGGCATTCCTAAATTGAGTCACAGTTTGTGTATATAGGTTTTCATGGGATGGCTCAAGAAGCCTTGGGTCATTGATAAAATAAAAGGGTAAGGTGCATGAAAAATAAGAGTAAAAATCACAAGGTTGACTCAATGGTTTGCACATGTCATCATATATTATAAAAGTGAAGAAGTCATTTAGAAGGTTCATGGGTGGTTTTTTTGTTGGTCAGTTTGCATAGGTTGTTGCACAAGTTTTGTCATTAATGTCAAACTTGAAGTTTCACGGTGGTTCGCTGAGAGTTCCTTCGGAATTCGGGAATCAAATAAAGGAGGAGCTCCAACCTTCGACATCGTGATACATGAAATTGTGAAACGCAAAGTCCTGGTGGGATCAGGACCACCTAATCACGAAAGGATGTGGGCCATTGATCGGAGCACAAAGTCCTGATGAGATCAGGACCGTCTGATCACGAAATACCATGGTACTGTCGATCAGAGAAAAGTGGATATCAGGAAATCAGAATTCAAAGGAAGGAAATGTGATAGAATTTCAACTCGTGAAATGTCGAAATGTGAAAATCCAAAATGCCGCTGAAACATGGAATGTCAAAATGTCGAAACACCGAAATGCGAAATACCGAAACGCCGAAAATTTCGGGGTTCGTGACTTGGAGTATTGAAACACTTCATCACAAGAAATGACGAAACGTTGAAATGAGAAATGTCGAAATACCTTTTTGGTGTAGGTAGTGGTTACCACCGATGGTCATGTGAGAGGGAGGAGCTAGCACGAATCTAAGCTCTATTTCGGGGTTTCATAACTTGAAGTGTCAAGACTCTTTGACGTAGGATTGTCGAATTTCCAAAATGTGAAATGCAAAATTAACCTGTGGTCACGACCAATGGACATATGGGTTAGCACAAGTGGTTTTCCAAAGAGCTCAAGGGTTATTCTGTGCTGAAAAATTAAAATAGATGTATGTTCATCGAACAGTGTTGGTTAAATGTTTAAACTGATCATGTGGATATTGTTCATCTTGATGCCTTGGCCAATAAGAATTACTGTAAGGAAGTTATTCAGTTATTGTAACTGATTCTTTGAATCCTAAGGGTTCGATTGTACGTGTTGATGATACAGGAAGATATATAAATTGAATTTTGCAAGAAAATAAAAAGAGAGGATTATGGTAGATATATGGCTCTGTCAAATTTGAGGAAAAGAAAAGATAGAGGAGGGAAGACACATACACAGATTGATAGATCTAAGTGGTCTAGTCAAGAATGAATTGTGCAGAGAGTATTTGAATGCTTAATCTTTGACAGAGAAGATAAAGAGTCGGTTTGTCAGTTCTTAGTGACAGAGAATGATTTCAGGGTGGTATGGAGGAGCAAGGGGAGACTGTAAAAGTATCCTGTACAAGTTGGTGCTTGTACATCTGGGAGTTGTAGCTTCCATTCAGTAGGTGCTGAAGAAACAGAGGTAGCAGCCTCATCTGGGTTGTAGCTCAGATAAAATAAGAATGTAAAGAGGAGTTGGAGCTTGCCTTTCATTCATAAGAAGAAGAGGTTTTTCCCTTTTGGGTTTCCTCATGAAAAATCACTGTGTCACTGTTTCATTTATGTGATTGCATATTTATTGGTTAAATGTATTACTGCAAGTTAAATGTTAAAGGCATGATTTATTGATTAATAAGTAATCTTCTTATAAAATGAAAGAAATTTTATACAACAGATTCACCCCCCAACCCTTCTCAGTTGACTTATCATGTTCAACATTTTCATCATGAAATATTTTGTAAGGGTCCTTGTCTTGAGTCTAAAATGATTTCATATAAGGGAAAGGATATGCCATACTCAAGTCATAAGTTTAGG
>JZKD02S1601812.1:59439-71913 GCA_000966675.3 Picea glauca | reverse complement strand
CAGTCACAATAATTCAAGTGAAACAGTCAATCATGAACTCTTTCAGCATTAGAGGGAAACAAGAGGGAGTAAGAAAGATAACTATTATTAATCAAGAAGTCTCATATTACAATACTTAACTGGAAAACCAGAAGGTTCGGTCAAGACTTTACAATATGGGAGCTTTGATCTACCATTGACCCTAACAAAATATCAAAGCTAATTATTTATACTCAAAACAACTTGCTCCCTTCAGAAGCGCACTCTGTTCATTACATTCAAGGCTTGGCGTCTGCATCTTCTTCTGTCAGGCTGCACTTGCATTATTTTTTCAGACGCAAGATCAGATCAGTATGGGCTTCACAAGAAAATCCACGACAAGGGAACTTTCGGCTGACAGTCTACCCTTCACGGCTAGATGTTCCATGCTTTCCATTTATGTGGTGAAACGAGTTTTCAACCACCTTCCCCAACTTCATTAACTACCTTCATTGGGATTAGGATGAATCCTAACACCGATGAATGTCCCAAACGAGCTCACAACTCCTTTAAGTCAATTTTGGCACCCTGAGGCCGCATAGATCTTTCTCTGTGATCAACTCGGGCGCTTTGATTTTTTGTGCAACTCCTTTTCCTTTGACCCACATGACCGTAGACCATGAACTTGTGATTATCCATATGAAATCTCAGTATTTTGCATTTCGAGATTATTCACTCCCCTTGACTTCAAATATACCGATGCTCAAAATCGCAAAACAACCCATCTGGATCATCGCTCAGAATTTGTTTGAACTTGATGGCCATGATCATTTCCTTGAACAGTATATGTTTGAACTTGATGGACACGATCATTTCCTTGAACAGTATCGGTCATCCGTTGCTTTAACAGGCACCTTCCCTTTCTCTATAGCTTCGCTCCCATATGATCCTGGGTTGAGACCATGAGCCTAAGTTTCGGGTGCGTCGCGATTTCGTGTTTCGCGAATTCACACTATGCTCCTGGATGAAAATTCTGAGTCGTGAAATTGTGATCGCTCGGATCGGGTGACGTGTCTCAAAGCAACAGACAACCCAGATCATGTCATCATTTTGGGACCTCGGGCTATCGACACTTCTCTCCTCATCTTTCCCAAAATACTTTCTCTGTGGCTTAGATCCTGTGCCACGCGTCCTGCTGGAGTGGACAACCTGGATTACTTCACGAATTTATGTTTTGCGATTCCTCATGAATATATTCTTTGACCTTTGTACCTCACAAAAATTGTGACTACGTTGATCACACACCACATGTCCTTCTCAGGATCAATGGCTAGGATGGCCCCGCGGTTTTGGACCATTGACGTTATACTTCATGCAACTATATGATCCCAATCACCCGATGGTCGTCAATCTGATCTGCTTGAAGGATCTCTATCATTGAAATTTGATATTGCATGCTCGCTTTGTTTGAATTTATATTAGACTACTTCAAGTGTTGTGCTTGGCGCTGATGACTGTAGCCTATGTAGTTTACATGAATGACGGGCTGAGGGATCGGGAAAACAAAGGATCAGCGACAAAGGCAAAGAGAGAAGCAATCAACCTTAGGGAAAACAAAGAAGTTTATGGTCGACATTTCTCAGGAAAGCTACTTAAGAAAAATAGGTCTGTCAAATGGGTGAATGTAAATAGAATAAAAATTACAAGACGAGAGGAAAATTTTATGATTGGGTCTACAAAAAGAAGAAAATGACAAAATTACAGACCTAGGTAGAGACCACAAACTTACAATACCTTGACAAGTTTATGTGATAACATTTGGCTCCATAGGGGATGGAATGCTCCATGTGAGTTGCCAAGAACACACAGCTCCAGTGCGTTGCTTTGGGTTATGGAGTCTCCTATTAAAACAAAATAAACATAAAACAGGAATGGTATTTACAATGGTAGGATGTCAATTGCAACTTTAAACGAAAAAAATTTTTAGGAAGTGCCCATTTACTGGGCCCCCAAAAACTTCATCACCCTCCAAATTCTGCAACATGTAAGTGTTGTTTTGCGATACCTCAAAAATATTGAAGGGACCAATCCAAAGGGCTTCAAATTTTCCATGATTTCCCTTGTCCCATCTGGGTGCATCCCATTTAAATACTAGATCTCCCGGCTGGAAATCCTCCTTACTGCTTTTCCTGTCAAAGGCCTATTTGATTTTCTGTTGATGGTTATGTGCTCTACCCATCACCTACTCTCTAGTCTGTTGCACTTCTACCAGCTGATGAATCCTTCTGACCATGTCATCAGGATCTCCATGGAATTCTTGGAATAATTTCGCCACAGGCAGGGAAAGCTGAGATGGAAAATCTTCTTCGGTCCCATAAACAAGTTGGAAAGGAGAGATACCCAGGGACCTCTTTGTTGTCACTCTATCAACCCATAGAGCAAACTTGAGCTTTGAATCCCATTATTTCTTGTTGTCCTCTAATATTCTTTTGATGATATTTATCATGCTTTGATTGGAGGACTCTCCCAGTCCATTTCATTGGGGGTAATAGGGGGTAGAGTGGATGAGCGTGATTCCAAATTGCTCACAAAACTTGACCAGTGGTTCAGCCTTGAAGGATGCTGCATTATCATTGATTATTCTATTCAGGCAACCAAACCTTGCTATGATGTCTTCAAGGAAACCAATGATTAATTTGTGAGAAGAAATCCTTGTGGGGATAAATTCTATCCATTTGGTGAAGTAATCTGTTTCAATTAATATCCATCTGTGTTGACCACTTGAAGCAGAATGAATTTCCCCAATGAAGTCAAGACCCCACTGCTGGAAAGGTTCTGAAGCCACCACAGGCTTCAATGGAACATACTTGAGCTGATGCTTTCCAGAGAACTTCTGACATTTAAGACAATCCCTGATATTTTCATAGACATCATTTAACAAAGTAGGCCAGTAGTACCCAACCCTGAGAATTTTATAGGCTATGGTTTTCCAGAAGTGATGTCCCCCACATAGGCTGCCATGGAAATCAAATATAATTTTTTGAGTTTCATGTGGGTCTAAACATCTCAGAAGCACTCCTAGAGGATCCTTCCAATACAAAACTTGGTCAATAAGGAAATATCTAATTTCTTTGAGATTTAAATATATTTCCTTGCTCCTTCGCATACCATCAGGGGGCCTTAACTCCTGCAAAAAAAATATAATATCTTTATACCAGGCGCATTCTTCCAGTTGAGGGTTGTCCTAAGGAATTTTATCAGATGCTTCATCTTGTTGGTTCCTTGAACAAGTGTTGATGAAGTTAACCCCCAAAGCTTTATAATTATATTCAGCCAACATCTTGGATATAACTTTTCCTTTAACTAGTTTGGTGGGTTTGATTTCCAAGTCAATTTCGATAATTTTGGCAATCCACTTGCTCCTTCTCCCATCTATTTCAAGATGAATGAGAATGTACTTCACACAAACTGAAGGAACATATGTGATGATCTTCGAATGCAAAAAACAAACTTTGAAATATTTGAGAGATTTCACCAAGGCATAGGCCTGCTTCTCCATGATGTCATATCTGATCTCTGCATCCCTCAGTGCTCTCTTGAAAAAGGAAATAAGTTGCTCCATCCCTTCATGATTCCTTTGCAATAAAACAACTACCATTGTATCAAAAGAAGCAAAGGAAAAAATCAGAAAATCCTTGTAATAATTAGGATTGATCAACACAGGTGCTTCTGTCAGTGCTTGTTTGATTTGGTTGAAGGATTCTCTGGGCTCAATAGTCCATTTTACTACATTTCCCTTCCTGAGCGTGGTTGTGATATGATTCACCAATTCAACAAAATTGGAAAAAAAACCTTCTCGGAAAATTAACTTTCCCCAAGAAAGACTAAACCTCTTTCCTGGATCTCGGGAGTGACAAGGTTTGGATTTCTTCCACCCTGCTGGGATCAATTCTTACTCCCTCAGCTCACATAATGTTTCCCAAAAATTTTCCGTTCTGCATGGAAAATAAAGACTCTTTGGGATTTAGGGAGATACCAAACCTTCTTCATTTCGAGAAGACTTTCCTCAGATGTTGACAATGTTCTTTATCAGATTTGGAGAAGATTGTTATGTCATCCAAATAGATGACCACAAATTTATCCTTTTCTCCAATGAAGGCGATGTCCATGGCTTGCTGAAAGGTCGCTCATGAGTTCATCAATCCAAAGGGAATTTTGGCGTACATGAATGTGCCCCAAGGAGTGGTGAAGGTTGTCTTTTCTGTGTCCTCAGGCAGGACCGAGATCTGGTTGTAGCTAGAGAAGCCATCAATCATGGAAATCCTGGATGAACCCATTACCCTTTGCAATATGTGCTCCATCTTTGGAAAAGGGTAATTGTTCTTCTTGGAGATTTTGTTCAAATTTCTAAGTCAACACATAGTCTGATTTCTCCATTTTTATTTCTCACCGGGACCATGTTGGCTATCCATTCAGAATATCTCAAAGGGACAATGATTTGGGCATCCAACAACTTCTTTTCCTCCTCCATAATAGGCAACAACATAGGATTTATTTGTCTTAATTTCTTCCAAAATGGTTTGCCTTCCTCCTTAAATGGGATCTTATGCTCAATAACGTTGGTGTCATACGTTCTGAGGTCTTCATAGGTCTAAGCAAACACATCAGCGAATTCCTTTAATAACTCAGCATACTCGGCCCTCTACTCCCTTGACAGGCTGCTTGACATCTTGACAAACTTTGGATTCTTCTCTGTGCTAATATTACACTCAGCTACATCAATATCCTCATTTGAAGCCTTACCCTTTACTGCCACATAATTCCCATCGAATGATCTTTCTAAAGGAACTAGTCCCTTTGGAATGTGATTACTAGGAAACTGAACAATATGGTGATTAGCAATTTTATTCAAAATACTTCAAGGGTAGGGTCACCTTCGGAATCATGATCCTGATCAATGTGTAATGTAGATAACTCATCAAACGACTGAAGAAATCTTTTGATTTCAAGATCATCCTTGAACACCTTCCAATGCTTGATATTATTAGGTACAGAGGGTCTATACCTAATCTCAACATCATACTTGAGCTTAGGTGTCATAGGGATCCTAAACTGGCTTGCTGAGACAACCAGGGAATCGACCATAGTATTTTCCTCTTTTGGAGTAAATGAAATGTTGAAGGTTCAGAAGAAATTGTCAATTAGGTCCCACACCTCATTTATGTAACTTATGAGCCAAGGATGTTTGGCTTGATAAGAATTTATGATCTGTTGGACGATCAACTCAACATCCCTGAACATTGTTATCTCTTCAATTCCCATATCTTTTGTAGCCCTCAAACCTAAAACAAGAGCTTCATATTCTACCACATTATTGGTAGTTTCAAACTCTAGCTTGTATGAAAGGGATAAGGTTTGTTGACAAGGTGACAAAAAAACCACTAAAATACAAACACCTTCCCTAGAAGAGGCTCCATCAAAGAACATATTCCACACAGAAGTAGTTGGTGGAGGTATTTCACGAACATAAATGGGTTGCTTTCTGATTTCAAGAGGAGCTTCGAGAGTATCAGTGAGTTGCAACAAGTTGGATCCCAAATCAGTATCAAGGGAAAATATAGGATGATTGGTGGGTTCTGCTTCATCACTGATTATGTAGGCCAACTGAGCTTATTTGTATGATCTTCTATGATCCCCTTTGAACACTGGAATGGTAGCATATGTGAGGTCCATTTGCAAGGTTCCCCCAAGCATTTTTATCCAATATCTTGACAAGAGCATGCCAAACTTGGGAGGGACATCAGCCACCATGATATCCATGACCACACATTTCATGTGAAGCTAAAACAAGGTCACGACCAGATCTTTGATGACCCCAAGACACTTCACCCTCCTTGAGTCAAAAGAATACAAATCATGATAAGATTTTGTGATTTCTAACCCGAGTTGTTCCATGACAGTTTTGGGCATAATATTATGAGATGCCCCTGAATCCATAAAACAATTATGCAACACCTTATCATGTATGTTCAGTGATTTGTATAAGGGGGGAGATGATTCATCTCTATATTCTACCATAGGACCTAATATGACTGTTGGCTTTTCGTCTTGGAGGTTTATTGAGTCTGTGGAATGAGGAGATGGTTCAGACTGCAACAACTTAGAGAGGGATTTTTGAAACCTTCGTGCTTGACAAGCTCTGAAATGGGTACAAGGATTCTGATCTTCTAAATTTTATTCTTGAAGTTGAAGGGGGGAGGGGGCTTCAGAACTTATCTCACCTATGGGCTAGGAATTTTGTCTACAGGTGAGTGGTTCTGAGCTTTCCTTTCTTTGTTGTTGTTTGTTGCATCTTTAGCAGGTTTCTCTGCTCTTGAAGGTTGATCAGGGATGTCGTACTTCCCTTATTTCTTCTTTGACCTGAGATTATATTTATTGGGGCTACTATTGGTCTTCTCCCCTTTACTCAACTCATTTATTTGGTTGTCCATGAGGGACTCTTCGTAGGTAGATTGAGTTAAATGGGGAAATGGGGAGGTGTCTTCGAGACAATGTATTTTAGGATCAATTTCTTCTTCCTCCCTTCCTCCATCATCAACAAGATTATTTTGAAGAGGAGTTTGGATTTTTTTTATCATCCCTATCTCTGTTTCGAGGCTCTCTTGGAATTATTTGAGGGGTGTTATTCAGTCTTCTGAGGTTGCCTCTGTTTTTAGCATTTAGGGCATTATTATCACCTTGCTTCCCTTCGAATTTCATCTTTTCCATTTCTACAGACAAGGACTTCACCATATTGGTCAAGTAATCTACTTGAGGGTGAGGTGTAGAAGAACCAGAGGTTGAGGCCTCATATATTACTCTTCCTCTATCTCTGTCAGCTTTACTCCTAAGCCTGTCAACCACCAACACATTGAATTCTACTTCTGGAGCTGCATCTTGCATATGAGCCAGGGAAGTAGCTCTTCTCTCTTTGAGAAGGAGGCAGAAATTGGGGTCAAAAGCACTAGCATAAGTGATTTTGGAAGAGGCTTTTGTAGGCTTTATCTCAGCAGGGATCTTATTGTACATTTTATTGAATATTTTGGAGAAGTCAAAGATAGATTCTCCCTCTTTTCTCTTTAGTGACCCAAACTCTATGATACAATACATAAAATCCTTTTTATCCCCCCACTGCCTCAAGAAAACATCATCTAGAGCTTCAATCCTAGCAATAGATCCAAGGGTCAATCCCCTAAACCATTTTCGAACCTCGCCATCAAGGCTCTAGACAAAGACTCTCATACATATATCTCCGTTTTCAATATTCAAGTTGTCTGCATAGCTATAGAAGGCAACAAGGTGATCTTCAATAGTTATGTCTTCCTCTCCAGTGAATTTGAGCATATACTTTAGATTATCTCCAATAGGGAGAGAATTCATGGGTTGAGGTAATACTAGAAGGTCATATCTAGCAGCCACTATGGCATCCATTTTGTTTCTAAGGGGATTGACCCATGCCATAGGGATAATAGGTGGAGGACAACTAGGAGGGGAAGGGGTTCGAGCAGGGGGGACTGGAACCGAGCTTCTGAGAGGAAAGGGAAACAACAGGGGATTAGGAGAAAAGGATAAAGGGCTTGAAAGAAAAGGGGTTTCCCTTTCTTCAAAATCAGTAACTCTAACAGGAGGAGGAGTAATAAAACTTGGAGTGGGAAAATCTTCTAAGGTCCTGGGTCTAGACCAAGGTACAACTTCAGGGGAGAGAGGAGTGAGAAGGATTTTTCCCTCCAATATTAGACCAGAAGGGGAAAACTCAACAGGAACACTCCTAAACTTCAAACTTTGGGAAACTCCAACAGATGGTATAATAGGAAAATGAGAAGCATATATTGGAGTTTCTACAGGAGGACAGTGAAAAACATCAGAAATACCTAGTTCAGCAGTAGAATTACTTTCTCGAAGGGCCTTCCCCTTTCTAACAATTGTTTTTGGGTCAAATTCAGTTGTAGCTAGAGGTAACTGTGGAGTGGACCTCATGTGTCTGCTTCTAGAAGCCACCATTGAAATAGTGGAGTTGCTAGTGGAATCACATCTATGGAGTCTCCAGGTGCACAGTTACAATCTTTGATATACTAAGTTCTGATGCACCTTCAGAACCAGTAAGCTTTGTCCTTCAATCCCAGGGAAAATATTCAATTTCATCCCCGACAATGGCACTAGAAATGTTAGCACCGGAAGTCACCTTTGGATTGCAACAGAGGTAAGCCTGATACCCATCAAAGTTTTATTTCATAGGTTAGTTATAAAAAATTTCAAATGGGCGCAGTCTCAAGAGAATATTGTCTTAACTCAGAAAACTGGACTAGTATTCACAAGAAGGTGAGGTATTAGTTTAACTTCAGTTAGTAAGTTGTAGTAAGGGTGAGTAGAAGAAAGAATTTGGTGAGAAAATGTAGAGGTCTGTTGAGGACAGTAGGTCTTTCAACAACCCAAGGAGGAACATTTTAAACGTAATAACTTGTCGAATTTAAATCTCAAAGAAACTGAAAGGAATTATAACAACACTATAATCAAACTTTCATCATAATGCAGTCACAATAATTCAAGTGAAACAGTCAATCATGAACTATTTCAACATCAGAGGGAAACAAGAGGGAGAATAAAGATAATTGTTATTAAACAAGAAGTTTCATATTACAATACATAAATAGAAAACCAGAAACTTCATTCAAGACTTTACAATACGAGAGCTTTTCTCTACCATCGACCCTAACAAAATATCAAAACTCAATATTTATACTCAAAACAACTTTCTCCCTTCAGAAGATCCCTTTAGAAGCATGCTCTGGTCATTGCATTCAAGGCTTGGTTTCTGCATATTCTTCTTTCATGCTGCACTTGCATTCTTTTGTCAGACATAAGATCCAATCAGTATGGGCTTCACAAGAAAATCCATGACAATGGAACTTTCGGCTGACAGTCTTCCCTTCACGACCAGATTTTCCATGCTTTCCATTTATGTGGTGAAAATAGGTTTCAACAACCTTCCCCAAATTCATTAACTACCTTCATTGGGATCAGGATGAAGCCTGACACCCATGAATGCCCCAGATGATCTCACAACTCCTTCAAGTCAATTCTGGCACCCCGAGGCCGTGCAAATCTTTCTCTGTGACCAACTCAGGTGCTTTGATTATTTGTGCAGCTCCTTTTCCTTTGACCCACAGGACCATAGAACATGACCTCATGCTTATCCATATGAAATCTTGGTATTTTGCATTTCGGGATTTTTCACTCCCCTTGACTTCAAATATCTGGATGCTCAAAATCGCAAAATGAGCCATTTGGATCATCGGTAGGAATTTGTTTGATGTTGACGGCCACGATCATTTCCTTGAATAGTATCGATTTTCCATTGCTTTGACAGGCACCTTCCCTTTCTCTATAGCTCCTCTCTGTAATGTTCCTGACTTGGCTAGTCTAGGAAATGTTGCTAATGTGTGTGTAGGATCAAAGGTTTATAGCATATAAATGATCATACAAATAATAAACGTGACAAAGGATTGAAAAGTTTGTATTATGATATCTTTGTGGATTACAAAATGGCTGAATGCGGTTGAATAACTGACAATACTCGACTAGATCAACATACAAAGGATCTTAGCCGGAATATAAATAAGCAACTGCGGTTGAATAAAATAACAACACTCGTCTAGATCAAAAGACAAAAGGATCTTAGCCGGAATACAAATAAGAAAAAAAAAGATAATACCTAGAATACAGGAGCACTGCGGAATCAATGAAGAATGATGGAAGACCTGGATGATATTCCCGGTGACTAGGGTGTGTCTTTCAACACCGAAATCAGACAACTAGTGTCTTCCTCCTGGAACACACTGAACTATCTCTCATGAGGTGCACCTCTTCTCCTCAATGACAAGTCATAATATTCATAATAATGAATTAGGTCACTGACCCTTCCTTTATATCTTTCCAAAACTCTAAATCATTTTGAAACCCTAATTCGTTGTTGATTTCCAAAACCCTAAATCATGTTGAAACCCTAATTCCCTGTTGACTTCCCAAAACCCTAAATCACTGTTGAAACCCTAATTTACTGTTGACTTCTATTTTTAGCTCATAATGACTTAAAAGAGATTTTAACCCTTTTTAGCTCAATGTCACTTTCCGAATATAACACCTGTGACTGGAGTGACCTCTAGTAACCATGTTTACCCTTCTTTGGCCCTGGTTCCTCTTCTGGAGTGGTTTAGACCATTAAGCCTCCTCTTCTGGAGCTCCTATTTGGAAAGGGACATTACAATCCTCCCTTCCTGAAATTGCTTGTCCTTAAGAAATACCAGTCCAAGGGGCTGCAACACCTGCTCGCTCTCCCAAGTAGCGTCATCTACTAGAAGCCCTCTCCATCTGATCAAACACTCTCTGATGACCCTGCTCCTTAGTTTCCACTCCTGGAACTCCAAAACCTCCTCCGAAACTAACTCCAACTTTCCCTCCTCATCCAATGAGGGAAGCTCCTCTGATGTGTTAATGAATTGTCCCACTACCTTTTTTAGGCAAGACACATGGAAGAAGTTATGAATCTTGCTCCCCTATGGAACCTCTATCTCATAAGCAACCTCGCCTACTCGGCGCATGATTTTGTAAGGACCATAAAATCTGGGCTTGAGCTTCTCGGCCCCACTCTTCTTCAGAGATGACTGTCTGTAGGGTTGGAGTCTCAATAAAACCAAATCTCACCCCTCAAAGCTGCATTCTATTCTGTGCCTGTCTGCACTTATCTTCTGTCGGTTTTGCATCATCTGCAGGTTCTCTTTCAACAACTTGAGAATCTACTAACTCTCTATGATCCAATCCTTGGCCTTGGGATATCTTCTCTCCCCAAAGACCAAGTCTACCAAAGTGGGAGCATCATATTCGTACAATGCTCGGAAGGGTGTCATACCAATGGACATGTGGAAGGTGGTGTTGTAGCAATGTTCTCCTAAATGTAACCACTTTACCCACATTCTTTGTTGTCCTCCTACATAATTCCTCAAATACCCTTCAACCCACTTGCTGACAATCTCGGTTTGCCCATCTGTCTGAGGGAGATAGCTAGTTCTAGGTGTCAACTCTGTCCCCGCCAACTGAAACAACTCTTTCCAAAATGTCCCTATGAACCCACTGTCCCTGTCACTGGCGATGTTCTTAGGCAACCCATGAAGTCTGAAGACCTTCTTGAAGAAAAGATCGGCTACCTGAATTGCGTTGTACTTTGTCAGTATGGCATTGAAGGGAGAAAACTTGGTCAATCTGTCGACCACTACATAGATACAGTCTTTACCCTAGCCCTTGGGTAGACCGTTGATGAAGTCCATAGATATACTCTCCCATTTCTTCTCTAGAATGGGGAGTGACTGAAGTAGCCCTGCTGGAAGAGAATGCTCTAACTTGTTGTGCTGGCAAGTCACACACTCACTGACGTGTCTCATAACATCTTGTTTGAGGCCCTTCCATGAGAACCTCTCTCTGATCTGTTTGTAGGTTTTGAAAAACCCATGATGGCCTGCTAGAGGTGAATCATGAACTGCGGTGAGGATCTTATTCTTAAGCCCTGAATCTGGCACCAAGTAGACTCTATCCTTGTAAAATATGACATTGGCAATGAACCTATACCGGTCATCCTGTATCTGCCCATCCATCACCTCACAAGCTAACTTGTTCTTGGAATATTCCACTAACAATTTGGATTTCCAATCTGTTGAAATCTCCATCAAAGAACATGCCACAGGTCTCCTCGATAGTGCATCGGCCACAATGTTCTTCTTCCCCTTGACATACTCTATGTCAAAGTCGAATGCCTATACCTTCATCACCCATTTTTGTTGGCACTCACTGAGGTCCTTCTACTCAAGGAAATACTTCAAACTGTTGTGATCAGTCTTGACCACGAATTTGCTTCCCACCAAATATTGTCTAAACTTGGTCAAGGAATGCATGATTGAAAACATTTCCTTGTCATAAATGGAGTACAAACTCTCAGGTTGACTAAGCTTCTGGCTCTCAAATACAATGGGGTGTCCTCCCTACATCAAAACTGCATTGATCCCCAGATGCGTCACGCTCTAGTACAAATGGCAGGGTGAAGTCTGGTAGTGCCAACACTGGAAAAGTGCCCATGACTTCCTTCATGTGGTCAAAGGCTTCCTGTGATTTCTCGGTGCCTATGAAGGCCCTGTTATCCCCGATATCTAGGGATAACTAGGAGATCATGTCTCGAGGCCCACATGGTCCTATACATGGAGTACCGAGAGTAGGAGTGACTTGAGCATGGCCCTGGAGGGCCCATCTTTCTTCTTCTCAGCTGGATTTGTCTTGTCAGCAGTACCATCTTCCATCACTACCATCCTGGGCTTGCGTCAGAGAGGACTCTTGCTCCATGAGGTAATTGGTCCGAGGTATCATGGTATGTGTCATATTTTATTGTTATAACCTTCTTATATATGCATTAGGTTCCTTTCATTTCGGATGACT
>JZKD02S1601812.1:0-14273 GCA_000966675.3 Picea glauca | reverse complement strand
ATTTATGTGATTGTATATTTATTGGTTAAATGTATTACTACAAGTTAAATGTTAAAGGCATGATTTATTGATTAATAAGTAATCTTCTTATAAAATTAAAGAAATTTTATACAACAGATTCACCCCCTGACCCTTCTCAGTGGACTTATCATGTTCAACATTTTCATCATGAAATATTTTGTAAGGGTCCTTGTCTTGAGTCTAAAATGATTTCATATAAGGGAAAGGATATGCCATACTCAAGTCATAAGTTTAGGAGGGAGGTATTTTCAAATCATCATTTGGGGTATAATCACATGAAATAATGTTAGTACAACTGCTTGATGGTTATTTGTGGCATCTGTACCTTGGAAGGGTCAAAACTAGGCATGCCGCACAAGTTCACTACACAAGTCAATTAAATGATGCAAAGAGGTATTTTCAATTCAAACGGGAACTATTTACTCTCAAACCTATTCACATCAAATATTATATCCTTATCCATCATCCTTCATCCCTCTATACACGTTCCTGACCTAAAAACTGGTTTCTGGCCTCTCGAGAAAACTCCCAAAGCCTTGCTACACAAACCTTGTTTTTTGCGCTATGCATATGTTGTGCAGACTTGCGCGCTACACAAATCAAAATGCTTATGTTTTCTCTCCTCACCTCATACCTGGTCTCCAGCTGTGATAAAAACATTTGAAACTTGACTTCTGATGCATTGATAACATGCTAATTCACTTCCCTATAATGCAGTGAAGCTCTCATGTTGTTTTGAAACAAACCCTAGCTTTGTTAGGCCTGCTACACAAGCCTACCTATTAGTTGTTGACCATTTCTCCTCCTACCAAATATTCACATCCACCTTGCAGATTTATTCATTCAAACATGACAAAACAGAGGAAAAAGAAGCACATAGGAGGGAATGTGTTAATATATGAGCCACAAAGCCTCAACTTGGTGAACTTGGACCCTGCGTTCAAAGTTTCTTTTGAGCAGGCTGGGTTCATTCAATTTTGTGAGAAAATTAAAGGATACAAACAATAGATGACATAGGATTTTTCCCTCAACTACAATGGTATCTAGACAATAGTTGTTGGGGTCATCTTACTAGTGTCATAGGAGTCAATAAAAGTTGCTACAAAGATCCAAATCTTAGGGGAAAGATGGTTTAAAGGTATGCCTTTGGATTCTGTATTTTACATTGATTTCCTTAAGCCTAAATACAAAAATCATAAGATAGGAGCCACCATTCCTAGGGAATATGTGATAGAGCCCTATGAGAAGTTGATGAGGGTCATACAAAGATATTTTACTTGTGAAGGTAGCTTTGATAGGGTATACCAGTACCATGTGAGACTCCTCATGCACTTCATAGGAAAAAACCCTCTCAACTTTCCTTTTTACCTGTATAGAAGCTTAGGAAAGATTGCAGAAAAGGTCCAAGCCAAGGCTTACTAACTTAAGAGAAAATTGTTCCACTTCTCCTTAGTGAAGCTACTAGTTGTTGAACAACTTAAAAAATTAAACAGGTACTGATATTCTTTCTTGTCCTCGGCTAATATTCCCCTGGACCCCAAAAGAAATACCCCATTGTCTGTTGAAAGATTGTCTCCTAACAGTTCAGGTCAAAAGGGAGAAAGTGTTGTTGATCATTGCAAAGGAAATGAAGTTGAAGGCTCTCCTCCAAGCCATCCAGTTCCAAAAAAGGATAGGAATCTTTTTTTCATTGATGAACCAAAAGAGATCCAGACACATAGAAGTCCAACCAAAAGGTCAACAACAAGAAGGATTCCTACACCAACAGTCCAGAAGGAATATGTTGAGGTTGCATATCAGGAGATGGATGAAGGATAAACCAAAGCAAGAGATAAAGGCTCAGAAATTAGGTAAATGCAACAACAACTCAGAGAGGCTCATCATGTGATTGCTCAGTTTTATCAATAAAACAAAGAGATGAAGAGGAAGCTAGCTTAGAGAGGTTCTGAGGAAAAAACACCATAGGTCAAGATAGATACTAAAAGTGAAACATCCAAGGGAATTTTGAAAAAATATGAGGCCATAGTTGTAGCCAAGCCCATAACATCTCTGACAAGATCCTCAGCCAGTAATAATAGTCCAAACATACAGGGCAAGAAAGAAGAAAGTTAGAGATCTCCTACTTCACCCACATAAGGAGAAAAGAACATAAGATGGATTAATAAGAAGTTGAGGGAAGCTCAATATCAAATCATTAAGCTCAGTGAATAAAAGAGGACATTAGATGACAAAGCCATGAAACAGTTTAAAGAATGCATACCAGCCAGAGAAAATGCATGTGCAACCCTTTCCAATGCCCAGTCAAAATTGAAGAGAAATGCAACCCTGTTCAGGCAAGTGATAAATTTGAAAGTGCAGAACCTAACATTGAGGAAGGAGAATAGGAATATAAAGAAAAAAATGCAATTGAATGATGAAGCCAACAGGAGACTAGAACTACTTGTAGAAGTAGCAAAAATATGAAAGGGGGAAAACTCATAATTTTGTCTTTTTTTTAAGGAAACGCGCCATTATAGTTGCAATCTAAATAGTGATTAAAGGAGGAATAAATTAGATAAGTTTAAACACATTTCTATATAAACATATTTTTGAAGTCCTTGTGCTTCTGATCCAGACAATTTTGACAGCATGAGTCACCCCTTTTAGTAGCTACAATTTTTGACTGATAAAACAAGCATACACAACACTTGCATAGCGAGACAGCGCTACGCAAATGTTGTAGTCATATATTAATGAGAATGAAAACATGTAAAGTTAAGTATACCTAATTTGAGGTCAAATCAGGTTTTATATCAATGGTTTCCACTTGGACCTGCACAAATTTGAATCAATTCCAGTGCGTTATGCAAACGTTGTAGGTATCATTTGCATAGTGCTAGCACTAGTATGCTACACAAAGGTGACAGAACTACATGAAAACAGATCATTTATATCGAAGGGATCTCTAGATGAACCTGATGAGTCATCCACACTTCAGAATCAAATTTATCTTGGATATTTGATTGTATAAGATATGTTTGTTTTTCATTAAATAGGGTCAAACAAACTTACTATTTTTAGTAAAGTCATGTTTGAGTTATCCTCTTCTATTGTAAACAGATCCACTATTGTAGTCAAGAGGAACGTGACCCCTAGTAGCCTAGTATGGTAAGTATATTTTTATATATTTGGATCATTTTGATGTAAAAAAGGGGATTTGGAAGAACTACAGTGTTTTTGAGCTTCATTGTAAATCTTTGAATCTGAATGGAATGAAATGTAGAAGTCTTGAACCTTCATGAAAGAGATTCTAATGGTGATGAGATGATAGTGTGTTCCTTGTATTTTTTATGTATCTCTTGTGTTTCTACTTGCATCTCATTTTTTCATATGTTTAAATTGATTTTTAAGAGTTAGAATTCATCTAAAAGGTGCTCTAAACTCAAAGAATTTAAACTTTTCCTTTCTTCCTAATTAGGTCAGAATTCATCCATATGATTCTTTGATGTTGTTATATGTTGTTTTCTTCCTCTTTCACCCTCTATAACCAATCTAAAAAACAGAAGGTTTCATTCACCAAATTTAGTCGCCATTCCTCTGTGAGGTTATATCTACCAAACATCAGTTTCATTTGTTTTCAAGATTTGATTCCATAGCCAAAAAAACATCCTTCTCCCCCTTGCCAACAAAACTTTATTAAATCCACTCAAAAATGTAAACCCTAGCTATTGTTTTATCAAGAAATACCATCTATCAGAGACTAAGTGACAAGAGAGATCCCTCTATGAAGTGAGTGGGCTAGTACCGAGATCTAAAGAGGTCTGTGTTTACCTTTGTAGGTTGTTTCCTCAGCCAAAACAATTTATTCAATGTTAACATGTTGTCCAATTCCCTTGACTGCATAAGATTTATTGTCTCCAATATCCACTTTATGAGGTGTCTCCTTCTCCTTCATTCTTGAGAAATTCCTATAGTCACCTGCCATATTCCTTGAAGCTCCACTATTAATAAGCCACATGTCATGTTCAACGGTTCCAGTAAGAGTTGAGTAATAGAAGAATATTTCTCATCATACTTTGTCTTCTTTGAAGGTTATTCATCATTGGCAGTTGATGTGTGATGTCTCTCTTTTCTCTTCATTGTTATTTTAGGATAGTTCCTTTTGTAGTGGCCATAATCATGTCATTCAAAGCATTTTACCTTTGACATATCTCTCTTGAACTTCTTTCTTGAATCAAATCTTTTCTTTCCTCCATGTATTTTTAATTTTGTTGCAAAGGCTTGAGCATATTCTTCCTTCTAAGGTTTTCCCTTGGATTTTAACCTCGTCTCTTCTTGTGCACAACATGTCCAAAGTTCTTCTAACATTGGAAACTCCTTCCTTGTATTCATACCTGAAGAATATACATCCCATGATCTAGAGAGACCATTGAGTGTTGTGTTCACAACTTCGTTTTCTGGGATGGCTTCTTCAGTAACTTGTAGTTTATCTCTCAATTGATAAATCCTCACAAATTATGAAGCTATGGTGTCATAATTTGTTATATTTGTATCATGGATTTCATTCTTCAGACTCATCACTTGTCCAATATTTTTGACTGAGAAAATTTTTGTTAGGGCATCATACATCTTCTTAGATGAGTCAGGATGAGAAATGTAGGGTATCAAGTGATCCTTTATAGAGTCCATTGTGATTTTCATGTAGCATTAATAATATTTTCCTTGAACTTCTCTAGTGATGGAACGTTTTGAGTTTCCTTCTCTTTTCATGCTTCAAACTGTGGTTCCATGATATTGCCTTTCACGATATCTAGGACTTTATTCTTGGCAAGGATGAGGTCAATCCTTGTATTCCATGCTTTGAAGTTTAAAGACCCTTCTAACTTGTTTTCTGACTTCATAGAGTAAGTCATGACTGCTTTAATTTGGTCAACCTTTGACTTTGACTTGGTCAACATTTGACTTTGACTTGTTCAACCTTTCAATTTGACTTGGTCAACATTTGACTTTGACCAAAAACTCAAACTTTACGCCTTGTCTTGTTGAGACAACTAAGAGGTGCACTTGGTTAGGGAGCACTAAGCTATCCAAGAATTAGGTCAAGTGTTTCACTTAAGGTGCCTCAACAAGAGGGTTAGGGTTTCGTTGTTGCAACAAAACTCTAACTACAACTACAACTAGAACTGATAAAATCCTCCAAGTATACCTTCCAGTGGTTAAACTGTCCGAAGATAGTCTGGGCCAATAACCTGTCAAAATAATAGGTGTTCTCATTTCACCATAGAAAATATCACTATATTGTCACCCAACCATAAGAGCAAAGGCCACCCCTGAGCACTTTAACTTTGACAGATAGAATAATTCTGAAATAAATCACTAACACCAATAGCCAACCAAGGTAGCGTACCTCTTGTTAGCACCAGAAGTCACCTCTGGATTGCAGAAGAGGTAAGCTCGATACCCATACGAGTTTTATGTCATAGGTTGGTTATAAAAAAGGTCAAATGGGCGTAGTCTCAAGAAAATATTGTATTAACTCATAAAACTGGATTGGTATGCAGAAGCAAGTGAGGCATTAGTTTAACTTCAGTTAGTAAGTTGTAGTAAGGGTGAGTAGAAGGAAGACTTTGGTGAAAAAATGTAGAGGTTTGCTGAGGACATCACGTCTTTCAACAGCCCGAGGAGGAACAATTTAAACAAAAGAACTTCTCAAATTTAAATATCAAAGAAACTGAAAGGAATTATAACAGCACTATAATCAAACTTTCATCATAAGGCAGTCACAATAATTCAAGTGAAACAGTCAATCATGAACTCTTTCAGCATTAGAGGGAAACAAGAGGGAGTAAGAAAGATAACTATTATTAATCAAGAAGTCTCATATTACAATACATAACCAGAAAACCAGAAGCTTCATTCAAGACTTTACAATATGGGAGCTTTGATCTACCATCGACCCTAACAAAATATCAAAACTAAGTATTTATACTCAAAACAACTTGCTCCCTTCAGAAGCACGCTCTGGTCATTACAGTTAAGTCTTGGCGTCTGCATCTTCTTCTGTCAGGCTGCACTTGCATTCTTTTTTCAGACGCAAGATCAAATTAGTATGGGCTTCGCAAGAAAATCCACGACAGGGGAACTTTCGGCTGACAGTCTGCCCTTCACGGCCAGATGTTCCATGCTTTCCATTTATGTGGTGAAACGAGGTTTCAACCACCTTCCCCAACTTCATTAACTACCTTCATTGGGATTAGGATGAATCCTAACACCGATGAATGTCCCAAACGAGATCACAACTCCTTTAAGTCAATTTTGGCACCCCGAGGCCACATAGATCTTTCTCTGTGACCAACTCGGGCGCTTTGATTCTTTGTGCAGCTCCTTTTCCTTTGACCCACACGACTGTAGACCATGAACTTGTGATTATCCATATGAAATATCAGTATTTCTCATTTTGGGATTATTCACTCCCCTTGACTTCAAATATCCCGATGCTCAAAATCGCAAAACAACCCATCTGGATCATCGCTCAGAATTTGTTTGAACTTGACGGCCATGATCATTTCCTTGAACAGTATATGTTTGAACTTGATGTCCATGATTATTTCCTTGAACAGTACCGGTCATCCCTTGCTTTAACAGGCGCCTTCCCTTTCTCTATAGCTTCGCTCCCATATGATCTTGGGTTAAGACCGTGAGCCTAAGTTTCGGGCGCGTCGCAATTTCGCGTTTCGTGAATTCACACTATGCTTCAGGATGAAAATTCTGAGTTGTGAAATCATGATCGCTCGGATTAGGTGACGCGTCTCAGAGCAACGGACAACCCAGATCATGTCATAATTTTGGGACCTCGGGCCATCGACACTTCTCTCCTCATATTTCTCGAAATATTTTCTCTGTGGCTTAGATCCTGTGCCATGTGTCCTACTAGAGTGGACAACCTGGATTACTTCACGAATTTATGTTTCGCGATTCCTCATGAATCTATTCTTTGACCTTTCTACCTCACGAAATTGTGACTGCGTTGATCACGCACCACATGTTCTTCTCTGGATCAACGGCTAGGATGGCCCCGCGGTTTTGGACCACTGATGCTATACTTCGTGCAACTATATGATCCCAATCACCTGATGGCCGTCAATCTGATCTGCTTGAAGGATCTCTATCATTGAAAGTTGATATTGCCCGCTCGCTTGGTTTGAATTTATATTAGACTACTTCAAGTGTTGTGCTTGGCATTGATGACTGCAGCCTGTGTAGTTGACATGAATGAAGGGCTGAGGGATCAGGAAAACAAAGGATCAGCGACAGAGGCAAAGAGAGAAGAAATCAACCTTAGGGAAAATAAAGAAGTTTATGGTCGACATTTCTTAGGCAAGCTGCTTAAGAAAAACAGGTCTATCAAACAGGTGAAGGTAAATAGAAGAAAAATTACAAGACGAGAGGAAAACCTTATGATTCGGTCTACAAAAAGAAGAAAATGACAAAATTACAGACCTAGGTAGAGACCACAAACTTACAAGACCTTGACAAGTTTATGTGATAACATTTGGCTCCACAGGGGATGGAATGCTCCCTGCGAATTGCCAAGAACACACAGCTCTAGTGCGCTGCTTTGGGTTATGGAGTCTCCTATTAAAACAAAATAAACATAAAACAGGAATGGTATTTACAATGGTAGGACGTCAATTACAAATTTAAACGAAAAAACATTTTTAGGAAGTGCCCATTTACTGGGCCCCCAAAAACTTCATCACCCTCCAAATTCTGCAACATGTAAGTGTTGTTTTGCGATACCTCAAAAATATTGAAGGGACCAATACAAAGGGCTTCAAATTTTCCATGATTTACCTTGTCCCATCTAGGTGCATCCCATTTAAATACTAGATCTCGCGGCTGGAAATCCTCCTTACTTCTTTTCCTGTCAAAGGCCTGTTTGATTTTCTGCTGACGGTTATGCACTCTACCCATCACCTACTCTCTAGTCTGTTGCACTTCTACCAGCTAATGAATCCTTCTGACCATGTCATCAGGCTCTCCATGGAATTCTTGGAATAATTTCGCCAAAGGCAGGGAAAGCTAAGATGGAAAAGCTGCTTCGGTCCCATAAACAAGTTGGAAAGGAGATATACCCAGGGACCTCTTTGTTGTCACTCTATCAGCCCACAGAGCAAACTTGAGCTTTGAATCCCATTCTTTCTTGTTGTCCTCTAATAGTCTTTTGATGATATTTATCATGCTTTTGTTGGAGGACTCTCCCAGTCCATTTCCTTGGGGGTAATAGGGGGTAGAGTGGATGAGCGTGATTCTGAATTGCTCACAAAACTTGACCAATGGTTCAGCCTTGAAGGATGCTGCATTATCATTGATTATTCTGTTCGGGCAACCAAACCTTGCTGTGATGTCTTCAAGGAAACCAATGATTAATTTGTGAGAAGAAATCCTTGTGGGGATAAATTCTATCCATTTGGTGAAGTAATCTATTGCAGTTAATATCCATCTGTGTTGACCACTTGAAGCAGGATGAATTTCCCCAATGAAGTCAAGACCCCACTGCTGGAAAGGTTCTGAAGCCACCACAGGCTTCAATGGAAGATACTTGAGCTGATGCTTTCTAGAGAACTTTTTGCATTTAAGACAATTCCTGATATTTTCATAGACATCGTTTAACAAAGTAGGCCAGTAGTACCCAACCTTGAGAATTTTATAGGCTATGGTTTTCCAGAAGTGATGTCCCCCACATAGGCTGCCATGGAAATCAAATATAATTTTTTGAGTTTCATGTGGGTCTAAACATCTCAGAAGCACTCCTAGAGGATCCTTCCAATACAAAACTTGGTCAATAAGGCAATATCTGATTTCTTTGAGATTTAAATATATTTCCTTGCTCCTTCCCATACCATCAGGGGGCCTTAACTCCTGCAAAAAAAATATAATATCTTTATACCAGGCACATTCTGCCAGTTGAGGGTTGTCCTAAGGACTTTTATCAGACGCTTCATCTTGCTGGTTCCTTGAACAAGTGTTGATGAAGTTAACCCCCAAAGCTTTATAATTAGATTCAGCCAACATCTTGGATAAACCTTTGCCTTTAACTAGTTTGGTGGGTTTTATTTCCAAGTCAAATTCTATAATTTTGGCAATCACTTGCTCCTTCTCCCATCTATGTCAAGATGAATGAGAATGTACTTCACACAAACTGAAGGAACATATTTGATGATCTTCGAATGAAAAACACAGACTTTGAAATATTTGAGAGCTTTCACCAAGGCATAGGCCTGCTTCTCCATGATGTCATATCTAATCTTTGCATCCCTCAGTGCTCTCTTGAAAAAGGAAATAAGTTGCTCCATCCCTTCATGATTCCTTTGCAAGAAAACAACTGCCACTGTATCAAAAGAAGTAAAGGAAAAAATCAGAAAATCCTTGTAATAATTAGGACTGATCAGGACAAGTGCTTCTGTCAGTGCTTGTTTGATTTGGTTGAAGGATTCTCTGGGCTCAATAGTCCATATTACTGCATTTCCCTTCCTAAGCGTGGTTGTGATATGCTTCACCAATTCAACAAAATTGGAAAAAAACCTTCTCGGAAAATTAACTTTCCCCAAGAAAGACTAAACCTCTTTCCTGGATCTTGGGAGTGACAAGGTTTGGATTTCTTCCACCCTACTGGGATCAATTCTTACTCCCTCAGCTCACACAATGTGTCCTAAAAATTTTCCTTCCTACATGGAAAATAAAGACTTCTTGGGATTTAGGGAGATACCAAACCTTCTTCATTTCGAGAAGACGTTCCTCAGATGTTGACAATGTTCTTTATCAGATTTGGAGAAGATTGTTATGTCATCCAAATAGATGACCACAAATTTATCCTTTTCTCCAATGAAGGCGATGTCCATGGATTGCTGAAAGGTCGCTCATGCGTTCATCAATCCAAACGGAATTTTGGCGTACATGAATGTGCCCCAAGGAGTGGTGAAGGTTGTCTTTTCTCTGTCCTCAGGCAGGACCGAGATCTGGTTGTAGCTAGAGAAGCCATCAATCATGGAAATCCTGGATGAACCCGTTACCCTTTGCAATATGTGTTCCATCTTTGGAAAAGGGTAATTGTCCTTCTTGGAGTTTTTGTTCAGATTTCTAAGTCAACACATAGTCTGATTTCTCCATTTTTATTTCTCAACGGGACCAGGTTGGCTATCCATTCAAAATATCTCAAAGGGACAATGATTTGGGCATCCAATAGCTTATTTTCCTCCTTCTCCATAATAGGCAGCAACATAGGATTTATTTGTCTTAATTTCTACCTAAATGGTTTTCCATCCTCCTTAAATGGGATCTTATGCTCAATAACGTTGGTGTCATACGTTCTGAGGTCTTCATAGGTCCAGGAAAACACATCAGCGAATTCCTTTAATAACTCAGCATACTCGGCCCTCTACTCCCTTGACAGGTTGCTTGACATCTTGACAAAATTTGGATTCTTCTTCGTGCTAATATTACACTCAGCTACATCAATATCCTCATTTGAAACCTTACCCTTTACTTCCACATAATTCCCATCGAACAATCTTTATAAAGGAACTAGTCCCTTTAGAATGTGATTGCTAGGCAACTGAACAATATGGTGATTAGCAATTTTATTCAAAATACTTCAGGGGTAGGGTCACCTTCATAATCATGATCCTGATCAATGTGTAATGTAGATAACTCATGAAACGACTGAAGAAATCTTCTGATTTCAAGATCATCCTTGAACACATTCCAATGCTTGATATTATTAGGTACAGAGGGTCTATACCTAATCTCAACATCATACCTGAGCTTAGGTGGCAGAGGGATCCTAAACTGGCTTGCTGATACAACCATGGAATCGACCATAGTATTTGCCTCTCTTGGAGTAAATGAAATGTTGAAGGCTCAGAAGAAATTGTCAATTAGGTCCCACACCTCATTTATGTAACTTCTGAGCCGAGGATGTTTGGCTTGATAAGAATTTATGATCTATTGGACAATCAACTCAACATCCCTGAACATTGTTATCTCTTCAATTCCCATATCTTTTGCAACCCTTAAACCTAAAACAAGAGCTTCATATTCTACCACATTATTGGTAGTTTCAAACTCTAGCTTGTATGAAAGGGATAAGGTTTGTTGAAAAGGTGACAAAAAAACCACTACGACACATGGACCTTGCAAATGGACCTCACATATGCCACACATATGTGAGGTCCATTTGCAAGGTTCCCCCAAGTATTTTTATCCAATATCTTGACAAGAGCATGCCAAACTTGGGAGGGACATCAGCCACCATGATATCCATGACCACACATTTCATGTGAAGCTAAAACAAGGTCACGACCAGATCTTTGATGACCCCAAGACACTGCACCCTCCTTGAGTCAAAAGAATACAAATCATGATAAGATTTTGTGATTTCTAACCCGAGTTCTTCCATGATAGTTTTGGGCATAAGATTATGAGATGCCCTTGAGTCCATAAAACAATTATGCAACACCTTATCATGTATGTTCAGTGATTTGTATAAGGGGGGAGATGATTCATCTCTATATTCTACCATAGGACCTAAGATGACTGCTGGATTTTCATCTTGGAGGTTTACTGAGTCTGTGGAATGAGGAGATGGTTCAGACTGCAAAAACTTAGAGAGGTATTTTTGAAACCTTTGTTCTTGACAAGCTTTGAAATGGGTACAAGGATTCTGATCTTCTGAATTTTATTATTGAAGTTGAAGGGGGGAGGGGGCTTCAGAACTTATCTCACCTCTGGGCTAGGAATTTTGTCTACGGTTGAGGGGTTCTGAGCTTTCCTTTCTTTGTTGTTGTTTGCTGCATCTTTAGCAGGTTTCTCTGCTCTGGAAGGTTGATCAGGGATGTTGTACTTTCCTTATTTCTTCTTTGACTTGATATTATATTTATTGGGGCTACTATTGGTCTTCTCCCCTTTACTCAACTCATTTATTTGGTTGTCCATGAGGGACTCTTCATAGGTAGATTGAGTTAAATGGGGAAATGGGGAGGTGTCTTCGAGAAAATGTATTTTAGGATCAAGTTCTTCTTCTTCCCTTCCTCCATCATCAACAAGATTATTTTGAAGAGGAGTTTGGATTTTTTTATCATCCCTATCTCTGTTTCGAGACTCTCTTGGAATTATTTGAGGGGTGTTATTCAGTCTTTTGAGGTTGCCTCTGTTTTCAGCATTTAGGGCATTCTTATCACCTTGCTTCCCTTTGAATTTCATCTTTTCCATTTCTACAGACAAGGACTTCACCATCTTGGTCAAGTCATCTACTTGAGGGTGAGGTGCAGAAGAACCAGAGGTTGAGGCCTCATATATTACTCTTCCTATGTCTCTGTCAGCTTTACTCCTAAGCCTGTCAACCACCAACACATTGAATTCTACTTCTGGGGTTGTGTCTTGCATATGAGCCAGGGAAGTATCTCTTCTGTCTCTGAGCAGGAGGCAGAAATTGGGGTCAAAAGAACAAGCATAAGTGATTTTGGAAGAGGCTTTTGTAGGCTTTATCTTAGCGGGGATCTTATTGTACATTTTATTGAATATTTTGGAGAAGTCAAAGATAGATTCTCCCTCTTTTCTCTTTAGTGACCCAAACTCTATGATATAATACATAAAATCCTTTTTATCCCCCCACTGCCTCAAGAAAACATCATCTAGAGCTTCAATCCTAGCAATAGATCCAGGGTCAATCCCCTAAACCATTTTCTAACCTCGCCATCAAGGCTCTAGACAAAGACTCTCATACATATATCTTTGTTTTCAATATTCAAGTTGTCTGCATAGCTGTAGAAGGCAACAAGGTGATCTTCAACAGTTATGTCTTCCTCTCTAGTGAATTTGGGCATATACTTTAGATTATCTCCAGTAGGGAGAGAATTCATGGGTTGAGGTAATACTAGAGGGTCGTATCTAGCAGCCACTATGGCATCCATTTTGTTTCTAAGGGCATTGACTCGTGCCATAAAGATAATAGGTGGAGGACAACTAGGAGGGGAAGGGGTTCGAGCAGGGGGGACTCGAACCGAGCTTCTGAGAGGAAAGGGAAACAATAAGGGATTAGGAGAAAAGGATAAAGGGCTTGAAGGAAAAGGGGTTTCCCTTTCTTCAAAATCAGTAACTCTAATAGGAGGAGGAGTAATAAAACTTGGAGTGGGAAAATCTTCTAAGGTCCTAGGTCTAGACCAAGGTACAACTTCAGGGGAGAGAGGAGTGAGAAGGATTTTTCCCTACAATCATAGACAAGGAGGGGAAAACTCAACAGGAACACTCCTACACTTCAAACTTCGGGAAACTCCAAAAGATGGTATAATAGGAAAATGAAAAGCATATATTGGAGTTTCTACAGGAGGACAGTGAAAAACATCAGAAATACCTAGTTCAGCAGTAGAATTACTTTCTCGAAGGGCCTTCCCCTTTCTAACAATTTTTTTGGGGTCAACTTCAGTTGTAGCTAGAGGCAACTGCGGAGTGGACCTCATGTGTCTACCTCTAGAAGCCACCATTGAAATAGTGGAGTTGCCAGTGGAATCACATCTATGGAGTCACCACAGTGGAGTCTCCAGGTGCACAGTTGCAATCTTTTATATACTAAGTTTGGATGCACCTTCAGAACCAGTAAGCTTTGTTGTTCAATCCCAAGGAAAATCTTCAATTTCATCCCCGACAATGGCACCAGAAATGTTAGCACTGGAAGTCACCTCTGGATTGCAGCAGAGGTAATCATGATACCCATCAAAGTTTATGTCATAGGTTAGTTATAAAAAAGTTCAAATGGGCGCAGTCTCAAGAGAATATTGTCTTAACTCAGAAAACTGGACTAGTATGCACAAGTAGGTGAGGTATTAGTTTAACTTCAGTTAGTAAGTTGTAGTAAGGGTGAGTAGAAGAAAGAATTTGGTGAGAAAATGTAGAGGTCTACCGAGGACGTCAAGTCTTTCAACAGCCCAAGGAGGAACATTTTAAACATAAGAACTTGTCGAATTTAAATCTCAAAGAAACTGAAAGGAATTATAACAATACTATAATCAAACTTTCATCATAATGCAGTCACAATAATTCAAGTGAGACAGTCAATCATGAACTATTTCAGCATCAGAGGGAAACAAGAGGGAGAAGAAAGCTCACCACCATTCACACACATTCACTTAGCTAGTCGGACATCATAGGGGACCCACAGAACCCCCGTCTTTCTAGACGCTTGTTAAACCTCCCTCCTATTCTACGGGGAGTTCCTA
>JZKD02S1601801.1:142838-158610 GCA_000966675.3 Picea glauca | reverse complement strand
TCCGCAATAATCCTTTTTTCTCTCACCTTGTCCTTCTTATATTTTTCCTTAGCTTCATCTCCTTGAGGTTCTTGAACCTCTTCTATAATGAACTTATCTAGTTCACGTTCTTCAATAAGGAGGGTTATTTTGTACTTCCAGGCCTTGAAGTTATCAGCTCCATCTAACTTCTCATTGACCTTTGTTCTGGTAGTCATCCTGCCTTCTAATGGTCTTGGTTTGTCTGGCAATTGTCTCTAGACTGAAAACGAGTCCCTTTTAGGATTCTAGATCTGCAATTCAATTCTATTCAGGCTTGCACTGATACCATGTTGGAATTTTAAATTTTCTAGTTACACAATTACAATTACTTAATCCAATAACAATTGTAGTAGGATCACTGAAAGATAGACAATCAAAGATACAATAAAACACAAAGATTATCTTGGGAAACCCTTGTGGGGGAGAAAACCCAACAACCAAAATCCTCAATATAGATTCCTTCAACCAGTACAATGATGTGCTATAGCTCTCCCAGAAAGACCAAGACCAAAACTGCCAAAGAACTAATCTCCAAGACTTGTGCACTAGACCCTCTTATGCATGCCAAGATGCATAAGAGAAGTGTGTGAGTGTGTGTCCAAATGAGAGGAACCTATCATCTATTTATACACAACAGTGTCTCTTGAAGAGACATGAATCTTGACATAACTAACCCATAAAAAAGGGCCGACTAGCCACAATGGGGCTTTTTACAATTATAAGTAAAATACCAATAATATAAGAATTTATGTTGAGCTGAATTGTACAATATAATAATAATAACCTTTTAAAGGTTTGACTAAAACAAATATACAAGAATATCTTCCATAGTTACACCAAAATTATTAACATAATTCACACTCACATTTTCACTAATTGGGTATTTGTTTAAATACCATGACAATTAACTTGTTATCATTCACACATATTGGTATTTGTACCTTTGATACAACCTTGTTGTATCTTGGGAATCCTTGGGGAAGGAGTACCCATTGGAGTTGATGGCATGGTCAAGTGGTGGGCTATCAAATATTTGTAAAGCTAATACAAGTGGATATCAAACTTGCCATTTATATTTCAAAAGTACAATGAAGATGTAAGAGAAACTCAAGATCAACATTCAAATATCAAGTTCAAAAATTCTCTTCAGTAATTATAGTAATGTAACACCTCGCTCTTGCACGCACCCGATGTGACTTATTCTTGTGGACACTTATGTGCAAGTGATCTAGTTCACTATATGATTGACTGATTCGATTATGGAGCATGGTGATGTTTATGGATTTGATGATACGTTATTTATGATATTTATATCGACAGGTGCTATTGACTGGTTTTCTTGAGTGTGAAGGAATATGGACATTTGAGGATGTCGATGGCATCGATGGATCTCCTTGGACTCCAGATCGAGTCAGGGAGCAGATAGTTATGGTTTGAATGTTTTGGCATTACATATGTGACATATGACTAGATATTATGATGTTGATTGATATCACTAACATGTTTCATTGATGGATGCAGGCTGACGATAGCTTGATAACCAAACTCACATTAGGACTAAAGGGGTCACTCATGAAAACAAGAGATATTGAGGGAGAGGTGTGGCAGCAACCCTGCCACAACCTACTAGCACTCATGTCATGGCTCGAACTATAGGTTAACGATTACCTAGTTCGAGATATCCACGATGTCATGAGGGAAGACTGTGACAGTCGCTCACAATGATTCTAAGGGGCAAGAAAATAAGGCAAGGTCCTTATTCCTTAGAGTCCCTTAGTCTCCCACAAGGTCACATGATGGAGTATTGACTCCAGGGGTTTGACGTCTACCAAAATCAGTCAAAAAAGCGAGTGGCACCCTTGGAGCATGTAGTGCGTCTTGAAGGGCACGTCGCACAAATAAAACAGGAATGCAAGAGAGTGACACCCTTGGAGCACGTAGTGCGTCTTGAAGGGAAAGTCGCTATTTTAACTCCGACAAGTTAATAAACCTAGTACCTAAAAAACTATGCCTCCTTAGGACCCATTCGGCCTTAAAATGAATGATAGTATGAGTAAAGTTTAAGAACTGATTTTCCCTGAAAAACTGTCGCCAAGCTTAGTGAATTTAAAACCTAGGTCTAAGTAGAACATGTAAACAAAAAAAACTAAATGGACATATAACAAGAGGGGGGGTAAAGAAAACTCAAACATTAATAATTAAAGTAACATTTTAATGAAGGATTAAATTATAAAAGGGTAAATTGTTATTTATATCTAAACTTGCTAAATCTGAACTAAGAAGAAAATGGGAAACTTAAGGAAAAGGGGAATGTCTAACATAGTAGGGAATCTAGTCTTGGAACCTTCTAATTGTGAACTCAACTAGTTTTTAAGAAAGGCGTCAGTCATTTAAGAATTGTAAGGGATTAAAGGGACACCAAGGAGCATTTTTAAGAACGCTTTTAGGTGGGTGAGGGAAATAGGCAAAATAGAATTAATTAATTAATTAATTTCTGGTGCAACTAAGGGATCGGGTGACATGTGTACGAGGGAGGTTTATCCTAATTAAATTTAATAAAAAGAATCTAAAGAGGGTTTGGGGAAACTAATCACTAAGAAAACTCTATAAAAGAGATGGGGGAGGAGGAGTATGGAGGACATCTAGGAGGCGTAAGGTTATACTGCTAATATGACGGATTTTACCTTGTGGGAGTTGGGATGCCCAACTCGAAAGGGAGTGGTAGCTCGATCTTGCGAGGCGAGCTAGGAGTTAGATTATTCTTCGGTTGTATGTGTGGCCCCTTTGCAGCTTGGGGGGCTCAGGGGGAAGAAGAGTACCCCTAGCATTGGCTGGGAGGTATCGGTGAGGTCTTAGTAGTTAGCAAGCAAGAGTTGGACAGAGTGCAAGCATGAGACAATGAATTCAAATTCTTTGCCTTCGGTAACAATACGTAGGTGTAATTTTCATTTGTACAAGTTGTTATATTTTATGTGTATGAATATGGATATTGATGATTATTGCAGTGAGTTCTTGTAACTTTAAAGGTTAAATTTTATTACATTTATCAGTTCCCTAGATTACTGTTGTAAATTGCAATCGATTTTGAACTATGAAGAAGTTTTATGGAGTGGAACACTATCCCATCTGCTAACTAAGCAATGGGAATTTTGCGTTAGCTCTCTCTATTGCTTGTCCATATTTAAACTTTTTGTTACAGCCATTGATTGACATTCAAATGCTAAATACAAATTATATTCATAGATGCGTTATCGCATCAAGTATTCCTCCCACTTAAAATTTTTAAATATTTCAACTATGGTTGAGATAAGGATAGTGGCTACTTTGTTGTTAACATTTCCTTTTCTTCTTCCAATGATTTGTATGGTCACTGTCACGGATCTNGTGTGTGAGTGTGTGTCCAAATGAGAGGAACCTATCATCTATTTATACACAACAGTGTCTCTTGAAGAGACATGAATCTTGACATAACTAACCCATAAAACAGGGCCGACTAGCCACAATGGGGCTTTTTACAATTATAAGTAAAATACCAATAATATAAGAATTTATGTTGAGTTGAATTGTACAATATAATAATAATAACCTTTTAAAGGTTTGACTAAAACAAATATACAAGAATATCTTCCATAGTTACACCAAAATTATTAACATAATTCACACTCACATTTTCACTAATTGGGTATTTGTTTAAATACCATGACAATTAACTTGTTATCATTCACACATATTGGTATTTGTACCTTTGATACAACCTTGTTGTATCTTGGGAATCCTTGGGGAAGGAGTACCCATTGGAGTTGATGGCATGGTCAAGTGGTGGGCTATCAAATATTTGTAAAGCTAATACAAGTGGATATCAAACTTGCCATTTATATTTCAAAAGTACAATGAAGATGTAAGAGAAACTCAAGATCAACATTCAAATATCAAGTTCAAAAATTCTCTTCAGTAATTATAGTAATGTAACACCTCGCTCTTGCACGCACCCGATCTGACTTATTCTTGTGGACACTTATGTGCAAGTGATCTAGTTCACTATATGATTGACTGATTCGATTATGGAGCATGATGATGTTTATGGATTTGATGATACGTTATTTATGATATTTATATCGACAGGTGCTATTGACTGGTTTTCTTGAGTGTGAAGGAATATGGACGTTTGAGGATGTCGATGGCATCGATGGATCTCCTTGGACTCCAGATCGAGTCAGGGAGCAGATGGTTATGGTTTGAATGTTTTGGCATTACATATGTGACATATGACTAGATATTATGATGTTGATTGATATCACTAACATGTTTCATTGATGGATGCAGGCTGACGGTAGCTTGATAACCAAACTCACATTAGGACTAAAGGGGTCACTCATGAAAACAAGAGATATTGAGGGAGAGGTGTGGCAGAAACCCTGCCACAACCTACTAGCACTCATGTCATGGCTCGAACTGTAGGTTAACGATTACCTAGTTCGAGATATCCACGATGTCATGAGGGAAGATTGTGACAGTCGCTCACAATGATTCTAAGGGGCAAGCAAATAAGGCAAGGTCCTTATTCCTTAGAGTCCCTTAGTCTCCCACAAGGTCACATGATGGAGTATTGACTCCAGGGGTTTGACGTCTACCAAAATCAGTCAAAAAAGCGAGTGGCACCCTTGGAGCATGTAGTGCGTCTTGAAGGGCACGTCGCACAAATAAAACAGGAATGCAAGAGAGTGACACCCTTGGAGCACGTAGTGCGTCTTGAAGGGAAAGTCGCTATTTTAACTCCGACAAGTTAATAAACCTAGTACCTAAAAAACTATGCCTCCTTAGGACCCATTCGGCCTTAAAATGAATGATAGTATGAGTAAAGTTTAAGAACTGATTTTCCCTGAAAAACTGTCGCCAAGCTTAGTGAATTTAAAACCTAGGTCTAAGTAGAACATGTAAACAAAAAAAACTAAATGGACATATAACAAGAGGGGGGGTAAAGAAAACTCAAACATTAATAATTAAAGTAACATTTTAATGAAGGATTAAATTATAAAAGGGTAAATTGTTATTTATATCTAAACTTGCTAAATCTGAACTAAGAAGAAAATGGGAAACTTAAGGAAAAGGGGAATGTCTAACATAGTAGGGAATCTAGTCTTGGAACCTTCTAATTGTGAACTCAACTAGTTTTTAAGAAAGGCGTCAGTCATTTAAGAATTGTAAGGGATTAAAGGGACACCAAGGAGCATTTTTAAGAACGCTTTTAGGTGGGTGAGGGAAATAGGCAAAATAGAATTAATTAATTAATTAATTTCTGGTGCAACTAAGGGATCGGGTGACATGTGTACGAGGGAGGTTTATCCTAATTAAATTTAATAAAAAGAATCTAAAGAGGGTTTGGGGAAACTAATCACTAAGAAAACTCTATAAAAGAGATGGGGGAGGAGGAGTATGGAGGACATCTAGGAGGCGTAAGGTTATACTGCTAATATGACGGATTTTACCTTGTGGGAGTTGGGATGCCCAACTCGAAAGGGAGTGGTAGCTCGATCTTGCGAGGCGAGCTAGGAGTTAGATTATTCTTCGGTTGTATGTGTGGCCCCTTTGCAGCTTGGGGGGCTCAGGGGGAAGAAGAGTACCCCTAGCATTGGCTGGGAGGTATCGGTGAGGTCTTAGTAGTTAGCAAGCAAGAGTTGGACAGAGTGCAAGCATGAGACAATGAATTCAAATTCTTTGCCTTCGGTAACAATACGTAGGTGTAATTTTCATTTGTACAAGTTGTTATATTTTATGTGTATGAATATGGATATTGATGATTATTGCAGTGAGTTCTTGTAACTTTAAAGGTTAAATTTTATTACATTTATCAGTTCCCTAGATTACTGTTGTAAATTGCAATCGATTTTGAACTATGAAGAAGTTTTATGGAGTGGAACACTATCCCATCTGCTAACTAAGCAATGGGAATTTTGCGTTAGCTCTCTCTATTGCTTGTCCATATTTAAACTTTTTGTTACAGCCATTGATTGACATTCAAATGCTAAATACAAATTATATTCATAGATGCGTTATCGCATCAAGTATTCCTCCCACTTAAAATTTTTAAATATTTCAACTATGGTTGAGATAAGGATAGTGGCTACTTTGTTGTTAACATTTCCTTTTCTTCTTCCAATGATTTGTATGGTCACTGTCACGGATCTATATCTTTTTGAAATCGTTTTTGCTTCTTCAATAGATTTGTATGGCCACTATGACGGATCTGTAGTTTTTAAAATTGTTTGTTCTTCTTCAATTCATTTGTATGGCCACTGTGACGGATCTGTAGTTTTTAAAATTGTTTTTGATTCTTCAATTGATTTGTATGTCCACTGTGATGGATCTGTAGATTTTTAAAATCGGTTTTTCTTCTTCAATTGATTTGTATGGCCACTGTGACAGATCTGTAGTTTTTAAAATCAATTTTTCTTCTTCAATTGATTTGTATGGCCACTTTGATGGATATGTAGCTTTTTAAAACCAGTTTTGCTTCTTTAATTGATTTGTATGGCCACCGTGACAGATCTGTAGTTTTTAAAATCATTTTTCTTCTTCAATTGATTTGTATGGCCACTATGACGGATATGTAGCTGTTTAAAATCAATTTTGCTTCTTCAATTGATTTGTATGGCCACTGTGACGGATATGTAGTTTTTAAAATATCTTTTGCTTCTTCAATTGATTTGTATAGCCATTGTAATGAATCTGTAGTTTTTTAAAATATTTTTTTCTTCTTCAAATGATTTTCATGGCCACTGTGACGGATCTGTAGTTTTTAAAATCATTTTTCTTCTTCAATTGATTTGTATGTCCACTGTGACGTTGATTTGTAGCTATTTAAAATCGTTTTTGCTTCTTCAATTGATTTGTATGGCCACTGTGATAGATCTGTAGTTTTTAAAATCACTTTTTCTTCTTCAATTGATTTGTATGGCCACTGTGACGGATCTGTAGCTGTTTAAAATCACTTTTGCTTCTTCAATTGATTTGTATGGCCACTATGACGGATCTGTAGTTGTTTAAAATCATTTTTGCTTCATCAATTGATTTGTATGGCCACTGTGACGGATCTGTAGTTGTTTAAAATCATTTTTGCTTCATCAATTGATTTGTATGGCCACTGTGATGGATCTGCAGCTTTTAAAATTGCTTTTGCTTCTTCAATTGATTTGTAGGGCCACTGTGATGGATCTGTGGTTTTTAAAATTGATTTTTTTTCTTCCATTGATTGGCATAGTCACTATCACAGATCTGTAGCTTTTTAAAATTTCTTCAGATTAGAGCAGAATATCAATCATTAATGTGAAATGAATCCCACCATAGAGATACAACACTGTAGCAATAGCTTATAATGCATCACGCACATAAAAACTTCAAGACAAAGAGGGACCACAGGGCACAACACTGATACCACTAGCCAAGAGAATTCCATCATTCAGAGTATACCTTTAAGTTATTTCTCTATGTTACAAGGCGCCTGATATATCTACTGCCAATGTCCTTAAGTAAAATATTTGACCTTGTGGATAGTTCTTCAGGGCTGCAATTGTCATTAATAAGAGAACTCTTTGTCTTCAACCATGTATGTAAATAGATTACGCCCACATGCAGGCTCGTCCTATTACCTACTTTCGCTTCCTCTATGGTTTTTCTCTTGTTCATTTGTGCGAATAGAAATTGACTTGTCTATTATATATTCATACATCTTAGTATACTATTTCCTGTAATGGATTTAGCGTCCTTTCNTATTTCCTGTCAAGCCTTCTTACATACTATTTGATAATAGATAATTATGGTGTAGATTGATAATTGATATTTGATAATTGAATTGCTAATTGCTAATTGTATTACTCTTTGTATTGATAATGGTGCTGCTTAATCCCTCCTTATCTCTTGCGTGATGATTAGCAGCATCGATGAATGACTTAGTTAATCATTTCCTTGCACGCATTGAACTTTTATTGTAACTCATGATGTTAGACCCTAGACTCCTAGCATGCAGCGAAACCTTGAAGTAAAGAATGATTTTAGAGACTTTAGACTACCTGCACGTAAAGAATTGCGATGTGGTGTTGAAATTTAGACCTTAGATTCCTTGCGCAATGAATTACATGATGATACTCTTGCACCTCAACTCCACGAGGATTGATCTTAGGTATACAATCACTTTTCATTTGCCACAATTACAGTCGTCTACCTTGCGCTTTCTCTTGTTGTCGTATGTTGGATTAGAAACCCTTGCTTGCGTCAGATATGTACTAATCAATGATTGGATTATCAACCTTTATTGCGCCATTAAAACATTAACTAATGATCGGTGTAGACAGTAGACTTCTTGCGCCTATGAATTTTATGTCTTGGGTGATGGTTTAGAAATAGTATATTTTTGCGCCTTGATGATCTTGAACTTTAAGACTTGTACCTTTAGGCACCATCATTAATTTTAGAACGCATTAATGTTGGGTTGTTGTTACATGGTGTTATTATGTCAATATGTGTGTTGTGGTTCACGGGGACAATGTGTCGGCACGGTATAGTAATTGATTAAAAATGCGTTATTATTGTTCGTTGATTTATGTGATTGATGTGTCGTTGATGTTGCTAATTATTTGATGTTTTATTTTTCTTTTAAAAAAAAAACGGCCTTGTACGTCGCTTGTGTGTCGTAATAGCGAGGTCGTTACATATGGTATCAAAGCGGGTTCAACCCTGTGACTGTGGATAACCATGCCTTCCACTAAATTAAGCCCTTGATTATTACTCAACTATAATTGAATTGCTAACCTATCCTTGTGGTAATCACAGTTAGAGGACGTCATGGAGATTCACAATGTGGTGCCAGGGGAGGAGGCATGATGCCTCCAGTAGCACCCTCGTCAGAGGGGTTCAACCCCCAAGGAGAAGACAAGTCTTGAGAATGAGCGGATTGTCTCACGGGATGTGTTGGGCCCGACAGGGTGCTTCTAGGGAAATATCAGATACCTTGACTAACCATCTGTACTAAGATAAGGCTAGGGCATTTGTACCCTTGAGGGTCCCCAACACGCCCCAACAAGTACTGGTAGATTTCACAGAAAACTCGAGAGGGTTAAGTTCCCGATTCCACGAGTGTCATGGACAACTTAGTCGTTGAGGCATGGCTGAAGAGCTAGGCAATGTGCTTCACGCTTCACAATTTAGACCTCCAACACGAAGGTCTGCATAGGAAGTCTTCAACTAAAGGGGAGAACTCTTCTATGGAGGAAGACGCTCCTACCTCAACTAAACATGGTCATCGAAGCCATGTTAGGGGAACGGTTGGAGGGATGGTTCTAGGAGGAGTAATTTGAGAGGAATTCATTGAGCGCCAGCTCGATGAGTTCATTGCCTTACAACGGGGGGTCATATGGTGTCAGATTGAGATCATATTTTTGGAGCTACTTCAGTATGCCCGACATATGAACACAAAGAAGCTAGAGATCAGAAAGTTCATGATCGACCTTAACTCCAGGTTTCGTGCAAAGGTGAGAATATAAATGCCTCGAACGTTGCATGATGTAGTCTGGTAGGCCTCTTAGTTAAGGAAGATTTGACCATGGGAGTTCGGGTAGGACTCTTATAAGACCGGATGGACTGACAACTTTGGTGCGCAACAACATCAGATGTTGGCCAGACCAAACCTCTTGGTATTGAGATACATTTTTAGGACCCCTGTTCACGAATCCTTGATGATGGGTTCCTCAGTAGAGGGCTCCCTACAGGGGGGCACTACTTCCATGCAAACATCGCTAACATCCATTGTTTAGGCTTGTTAGCAGAACAAACTAGGATATTAGGCTAGTGGGCCAACAAATTTTGTTCTAGGATGAGGAATACTGGACCAGAAGTGGGAGATGGACATGTGGAGAGTCACCTTACCAACAAGACTGTCTTGTTGAAGGGGCCAGAGCGGTCGAATCAAAAGGACACACTACCGTGGAGAATATGGGCAAGGCCCATATGATTCATAACCGCGGTAAACAACCACCAGGTTGAGCACCAGTCCATTCCCAAACAAACTTTTAGTATTTTTCAAACCTGGTGCTACAGAGAGCTCTAATTCTAGTACCATGTTAAAGGGATTTGGGTAAGGGCGTTCAAAATGGCGAGTTTAGATTCGTCGATGTGGCTTTAGGTACCAACCAAATGGTTGGAGGAAGGGCTATGAACTATCACTTTAACCTGGGGATAGTGTAATGAAGTCCAACTTACATCATGATCTTAAATATCTTATGACAACATGATCAATATGGAATGGTGGGAATCGCAAGATGCGATACTCAACGGTAAGATGAGGCGGTTGTGTTGGACCGATGATGAATGGTAGAGAAGTGTGATTGTAGGAAGAAAAGGAGGAGTATCTCCGAGGTTCATTTCTTCCCTACAGCTACAAGAGAGCACGTGCCAGGATGCAATTTATATGGATACTTAGTGCTGAATGTCAGGGGCATGGTGGAAGGATTAGAAGACCTTCTGGTAGTATGAGAGTTTGTGGATGTGATTTACAGAAGAATTACCAGGTGTGTCGCTTGAAGCCAAGATGGAAATTACCATCAACCTAAAACATGGAACTGAACCGATGGAAAGAAAGCCTTATCGAATGTCGACCCCTAAGTTAGAAGAGTTGTTGGACCTAGGACTTACATCCAAGGGTATCACCTTGGAGTGCTCCTGTTAATTTCATACAGAAGAAGGATGGGTCATGGAGACTCTTCTTGACTACTGTCAAGTATTCCTTGATGACATTTTGATATTTCTTGGATGACGAAAGATCAGGACGAACTTTTATGCTTGGTACTACAGTGTTGTGAGAGAAAAAATTACAGGAAGCGGTCACAAGGCTATTGAAGATTCATTGCTTAGAGCATGTTATCTCTGGCAAAGGAATCATTGTGGATCCAATGAAGGTAGAGGCTATTGTGGAGTGGCCTGCGCTAATGAATGTCCCATAAGTGCGTAGCTTCATGGGTTTAGCGGGATATTATCAATGGTTCATCGAGGGTTCTTCAAAGATAGCAAATCCTATTACAAAATTGTAGAAGAAGAACAAGAAGTTTGTGTGGACCGAGAAATGCRCGTAAGCATTTTGAAGGCTCAAGGATTTGTTGACGATAATGCCAATACTAAAAGTCCCTGGCGGGACGAGGGTTTCTTGGTGTGCACTGACGCATCCAAGGAAGGCTTAGATAGAGTCTTGAGGCAAGACAATCAAGTGATCGCTTACATATTGAGGAAGTTAAGGAAGCATGAGGATAACTATGCGATGCATGATTTCACATTGTTAGCCATCGTGTATGCCTTGAGAGTGTGGAGACACTACCTGATTGGATGGAAATTCAAACTAAAAAAAAACCATTGTGGTTTATGACACCTTTTTATGCAAACTTACTTGAATGCACGGCAAGGGTGTGGGTCAGAATTGCTTATCGATTACGATTTGAGATTTCCTACCTAAAAGGAACAATGAACAGAGTGGTAGACACGTTGAGTCGAAGACCATGCATATTTTAGTGATACCTCTTCAAATGAATCTATGTGAAAAGATTCTAACTACAACACGATGTTGATTGGTATAAAGAGGGTAGGGAATTTTCTGGGAAAGACACCATGTTGGTGCCAAAATTGAGGGATATATTGTGGACAATGATAGATCTTTGAGATATAAAAACTGGATTTACTTACAACCCATTGAAAAAATGAGAAGTTTTGATCTTATGTGAAGCTCATAGAGCAACATATATGGATCATTCAAGAGTCATGAAGATGAGGACCGACCTTAAGCCCTTATTCTTATAGAAGGGATAAAGTCGGACATCGTCAATTGCGTGGCAGGATGTCTAGAAGTTCGGTAATTGAAGGTTGAACATAAACATTAGACAGGATTGCTATAACCACATGCTATTCTGGAATAGACATGGGAGATCATTTTGATGAACTTCACTGTTGAATTGTCGCTAACGACAAGGAGGCATGACCCAATTTTCGTGATAGTTGACACTCTGACAAAGAGTCACGTTTTGTCTCTGTGTGTACGATGCATCAGGTGCCAGGTATAGCTAGAGTTCATATCAACAAGATTTTGAAATCGTCATATGTACCAAGGGAGTTGTATCCAATAAGGGATTCGGTGTTTGCAATACGATTTTGGATGAGTTTCCCAAGAGTCATTGGGAACATCACTGAACTTTAGTACAACATGTCCTTGAGATAGACAGGCTGACCGAAGGAACAAACCAATTTGGGATGGTTGTGTTGCATATGTGTGTTTTGGACCAATAGAACCGTTGTGAATAGTTTTGGCCGTTGGCCAAGTTTGTGTGCAACAAAAACCATCAAAGCACCATTAATATGGTGCCATTTGAGTTTCTTTATGGGTGACTATTTCGGACGCATTTGAGTTGGGATCGACTTGAGGATAAGGTCCTGGTAGGACCCGAAGTGATCCAAGAATTGAAAGAAAAATTTCAAACGATATTAAAGGGGATGGAAGAATCACAGGATCGACATAAGAGTTTGTCGATGTGCATCAGGTCGACCATAATTATGAAGGGCCTAATGACTAGTCATGCCTCATTTGTTGAGGCGTTGCACGATGTTTATCTGGTGTCCATGTGTGAATTTAGTTTAGTGATCCTATGCATGAGATTGACTGAGTTCACGACAGAACCAATCCACTTTCTAGACCGTCACATTCGATAGCTACGACGTCGAACTGTCGATCAAGTCAAGTTCCAGTAGGACAATTATAGTCCACACTTAGCTACCTGGGAGGACGCATATGATATGCGCCATTAGTTTCTCTTTGTTGATAGTTAGACATTTAGGTATTGTCAAATACTTTATTTTTTCATTTGTATACTGTGAAACTTTGGGATGGAGTTTAAAAAAAGAGGGGGCGTATGTACCATCCCACTCTTGCATGCACCCGATGTGACTTACTCTTGTGGGAACTTGTGTGCAAGTGATCCAGTTCACTATATGATTGACTGATTCGATTATGGATCATGATGATGTTTGTGGATTTGATGATATGTTATTTTATGATATTTATATCGACATGTACTACAGTGTTGCGAGAGAACAAATTACGGGAAGCGGTCACAAGGCTATTGAGGATTCATTGCTTAGAGCATGTTATCTCTGGCGAAGGAATCATTGTGGATCCAATGAAGGTAGAGGCTATCGTGGAGTGGCCTGTGCCGACAAATGTCCCATAAGTGTGTAACTTCATGGGTTTAGAGGGATATTATCGATGGTTCATCGAGGGTTCTTCGAAGATAGAAAATCTGATTACAGACATGCATAAGAAGAACAAGAAGTTTGTGTGGACCGAGAAATGCGCGTAAGCATTTCAAAGGCTCAAGGAGTTGTTGACGACAACGCCAATACTAAAATCCCCTGGCGGGATGAGGGCTTCTTGGTGTGCACTGACGCATCCAAGGAAGGCTTAGACAGAGTCTTGAGGAAAGACAGTCAAGTGATCACTTACATCTTGAGGAAGTTAAGGAAGCATGAGGATAACTATGCGATGCATGATTTCACATTGTTAGCCATCATGTATGCCTTGAGAGTGTGGACACATTACCTGATTGGATGGAAATTTGAACTAAAAAAAAACCACTGTGGTTTACGACACCTTTTTACGCAAAATTACTTGAATGCACGGCAAGGGTGTGGGTCAGAATTGCTTATCGATTACGATTTGAGATTTCCTACCTAAAAGGAACAATGAACAAAGTGGCAAACACATTGAGTTGGAGACCACACATATTTCAGTGATACCTCTTCAAACGAATCTACGTGAAAAGATTCTAACTACAACGTGATGTTGATTGGTATAAAGAGGGTAAGGAATTTTTCAGGAAAGACACCATGTTGGTGCCAAAATTGAGGGATATACTGTGGACAATGACAGATCTTTGAGATATAAAAACTAGATTTACTTACAACCCAACGAAAAATTGAGAAGTTTTGATCTTATGTGAAGCTCATAGAGCAGCGTACATGGATCATTCAAGAGTCATGAAGATGAGGACCAACCTTAAGCCCTTATTCTTATAGAAGGGATAAAGTCGAACATCGTCAATTGCATGGCAGGATGTCTAGAAGTTCAGTAGTTGAAGGTTGAACATAGACATTAGACAGGATTGCTACAGCCACATGCTATTCTAGAATCAACATGGGAGATCATTTTGATGAACTTCACTATTGAATTTTCACTAACGACAAGGAGGCATGACCCGATTGTCGTGACAGTTGACACTCTGATGAAGAGTCACATTTTGTCTCTATGCATACGATGCATCAAGTGCCAGGTATAGCTAGAGTTCATATCAACAAGATTTTGAAACCGTCAGATGTACCAAAGGAGTTGTATCAGATAATGGATTTGGTGTTTGCAAGATGATTTTGGATGAGTTTCCCAAGAGTCGTTGGGAACACCACTGAACTTTAGTACAACATGTCCTTGAGATAGAGAGGCTGACCGAAGGAACGAACCAATTTGGGATGGTTGTGTTGCATATGTGTGTTTTGGACCAATAGAAACGTTGGGAATAGTTCTGGCCGTTGGTCATGTTTGCATGCAACAAAAACCATCAAAGCACCATTAAGATGGTGCCATTTGAGTTTCTTTATGGGTGACTGTGTCGGACGCATTTGAGTTGGGATCGACTTGAGGATAAGGTCCTGGTAGGACCCGAAGTGATCCAAGAATTGAAAGAAAAATTTCAAACAATATGAAAGGGGATGGAAGAAGCGTAGGATCGACATAAGAGTTTGTCGATGCGCATCATGTTGACCATAATTATGAAGGGCCTAATGACTAGTCATGCCTCATTCATTGAGGTGTTGCACGATGTTTATCTGGTGTCCATGTGTGAATTTAGTTTAGTGATCCTACGCATGAGATTGACTGAGTTCATGACAGAACCAATCGACTTTCTGGACCGTCACATTCGACAGCTACGACATCGAACTGTCGATCATGTCAAGTTCCAGTATGATAATTATAGTCCACACTCAGCTACTTGGGAGGATGCATATGATATGTGCCATTAGTTTCCATTTGTTGATAGTTAGACATTTAGGTATTGTCAGATACTTTATTTTTGCATTTGTATATTGTGAAACTTTGGGATGAAGTTTAAAAAAAGAGGGGGTGTATGTACCATCCCGCTCTTGCACACAACCGATGTGACTTACTCTTATGGGAACTTGTGTGCAAGTGATCCAGTTCACTATATGATTGACTGATTTGATTATGGAGCATGATGATGTTTTTGGATTTGATGATATGTTATTTTATGATATTTATATCAACATGTGTTATTGACTGGTTTTCCTGAGTGTGCAAGACTCTAGACGTTTGAGGATGTTGATGGCATCGATGGATCTCCTTGGACTCTGGATTGGGTCAGGGAGCAGACGGTTATGGTTTGAATTTTTTGACACTACATATGCGACATATGACTAGATATTATGATGTTGATTGATATCGCTAACACGTTTTGTTGATAGATGCATGTTGATGATAGCTTGCTAACCAGACTCACATTAGGAGTAAAGGAGTCGTGCATGACAACGAGAGATATTGAGGGAGAGGTGTGGAAGCAACCCTTCCAAAGCCTACTAGCACTCTCATCCTGGCTCAAATTGTAGGTTAACGATTACCTAGTTTGAGAGATCCATGATGTCGTGAGGGAAGACTATG
>JZKD02S1601801.1:40608-51062 GCA_000966675.3 Picea glauca | reverse complement strand
GGCCTATACACCCCTCTTCCTACTCCTGACAGACCATGGGAATCCATCTCAATGGACTACATGTTGGGCCTCCCGTCCACCAAGCGGGGAAATGACTATGTTTTTGTGGTTGTCGATCACTTTTCTAAGATGGCGATTCTGGTTGCTTGCAAGAAGAGAAGCCACTGCCAAGATCTTATTTGAATGAGTCTGGGTACATTTTGGAATCCCACAAACCATTGTCTCAGATTGGGACAGTCAATTTCTCAGCACATTATGGTCAAGCCTCTGGTCATTGCTGGACACCAAGCTCACCAAATCCATGGCCTTCCACTCCCAGACAAATGGCCAAACCAAGGTCATAAATCGAATGATCATGCATATCCTGTGCATGTATAATTCCAAGCACCCTCTCACATGGGATGAGAGTCTTCCCTTTGTCTAGCATAGCTACAACCGAGCCCTTCATAGCTCAACCGGCCACATCCCCTTTCAGGTGGGGTTGGGATTCCAACCATTGGGTCCCATAGATGTTGCACTTCCCCTTGCGGTCACCTCAACCAACTCCTCTCCTACTCCAACTGAGGCTGAAAAAGCCACCTGGTTCATTAAGAGGATCCAACACATCCACCAACAGGTTCAGGATATCCTACAGAAGTCCAATGACAAGTACAAGCTACGCCATGATCAACATCAGGTTCCACATAAGTTTCAGGTGGGCGACAAAGTTTGGTTGCACTTGCAGAAAAAATGCCTTACATGATCCCATCGGAAGCTTCGCCCACTCCGTTATGGGTTGTACACCATCACCAAGGCTATGGGGGATAATTCTTTTACGCTCAACATTCCTCCTTTCCTTGTCCTGCACCCAGTGTTCAACGTGGACCTCCTTCAGCCTTATTTCCCACCATTATTGGACACCTTAGACATAGCAGAATAGTTGACACCAATAGAGCTCAACCTCGACTGCATACAATAGGCATCCATTGATCATATTGTGGACACACAGATCAAGGGCACTCGACAACAAAGGATCCAACTTTATCGAGTCGTCAAAGCAGGGCAGCTCCTACACCAAGGCAAGTGGCTCACCCGGGGTAAAATTCAACAGAACTTTCCTCATCTGATGGGAGAAATCAACACAATGGAGACCATTGTTTCCTAAATATGGAGGATTGATCCAGGTGGATATCAGTGTCCACCCACCTTTTCCAGCTAGCTCAAAACAACTTTCTAGCAATTTTGATAATTTACTATTTTTAGCAGTTTTTTGGGTCCTGAACTTCCAAAGCTGTTTTGAGGCCCTAATTGACATTTTTTGGGGTATGTTGCGATTTTTAAATCTCATCATGAAAGAAACTATTGTATTCCTCGAATAGATCTTTCCAACGGGCTATCATATTCCTAAAACGGAGATCGTATGCAAAAGTTACGACCCCGGGAAGTTGATGTACTGACTTACCCAAACGGGGCCCACATGACTTTTGGTGCTTCATCTCCTAGGGTTAGGTTTTTGAATGTTTAGGGTTTTTGAAACTCTTGTTTATTGTAAAAAGGCCTTGAGAGCCTCATTGTAATCATCTTCTTGCGAATGAGCGTAGCCATCACATCTCTTCCCAGAGATAAGCCGCCACCATTCCAACAAGCTTGTTTTCCGCAGCATTTTACAGTTTCAGCTTATTTCCTTATTGAATAGAAAACCAGTTTTACTGTATCTCTGTTATTTTGTGTTAAGCATCTGGTAATAATCTGTAGTCATTTCGTTTTGCTCATAAAATCCGTATCATCATGGTTCCTTATTGATTTCCCCTTAGAAAATCACCTCCATGCTCGAATTATTTTTGGACTTGCCATCTTAATCTACTTTGGGAATGCACTCAACAAGTTTGGAAGGCACCCTATATTTTCTATATGCATAAGCAATCCCTTCATTGTTGCCACAATTCTTAAGTGTTGTAAAAGACTCTAAATAGCTTGGTATTCACCTAGTGGTTCCTTTTCAACTATATTCAGTTACTCTTGAACTTTATCCAATTATGGAATGCACTTAGATTTATGTAATCCCTCTCCCACAAGTATGTTTACATACTTCTAGAACCAATCTTCTCATAATGCATCACTTATACATTTGTTCACACTCTTTAGCATGCATGTTTTTTTGTTACTTCACCTTTGTAGTTATAACATTCATACCATGCTTACACTACACTACTCTAACCACAATATTGGAGGTATAACTGCATAACTAATCCTTGGAGATGATGCAACATATCTCCATGTATACACTTCGTCCCTTTTTATCAGAATACTAGCATATTGACACATCATTCCTTGATGAAGTAAACATACTTGAACAATTCTAAAAATATCATGGCATACTCATCCATGGTCATACTCCCAATCTTTATTTCAAAGAACTCCTTCATCTTCCTATCATAATAACACTTGGTCAAGTATTTCTTATGAAAGTACTTCTAGATTCTTCCCTTCTCTGTAGGAGATATATGACTCTTTGACTTGATTTATTATGTGTCCTTATCCATTTTCTTTTCTATTCTATCCAAGATCTGCGACAACTTGATTTTGAATCCATCTTGTTGCTCCTTAGCCTTCATGACTGCACCTAGATTCATATCTCAACATTATTCATTCATGGATTTTGATCATCTTGTGAGGCATCCTTGACATAACACTCTTTGCTTGAGTGCCTCTGCTCAACTTTAACAAAAGTTTAAATCCTTTTACCATATGTCCAAACCACCTTTAATGACTATGTTCTTTTCATGTCCATTTGTACCCACTGTATGTGCATTAGCATGAACTGCAGATGAGATTTATTACCTAGCATCCACAATTGGTATGCATATTTGTCAGCAGTAATTTGTTTTATAAATGAGAGTTCCATTGAAACTCTTTCGTATTTCTCATGGAGTTTAGATGTCTTCATTTGGAAGCTTTCTTAAGCAATCAAATGTACTATTTTTTGAATAATTGTCCTTTCCTTTCTCCTCTTATCTGCAAACATCCCTTGCATTTTCTATTTTTTATATGCAACCTTAACATCCATAAGATATGCATACAGTAACATTTGTTCGTTGAATCCCATAAAATACAACTCAACTTTGGAAAGTATGCACACTTTTTTTTAAGATCACTAGAAATATTCTTTCTAACTTCCTATGAAATTTACTACTTAATGTACATTCTGGGTGGATATATGGATTCCTCTACCTAAGAAATTTCCAGTGATTTCTTCTTTGCTAAATTCGGAGTATTGAGTAGAAATCTATTGATGGAAAAGACAATGAAGGAATGTCCATTAACACCTGCAATATAGCTTCAATTCTCAGTGATCATTCAATCATTCCTTCGGATTTAATTTCAGCCATCAAAACATTTCACCCCTACTTAGAAACTTTTCTTAAGTTTGTCATGGGTTCATAACCCATTCATTATTCTTGTTACTTTTCTACAGCCTACAAAATGCACCCTCACATTCTGACACATTCATGTTCCACCCAAGTTGACCCACAAATGTGTTAAGTCTTTCACAATTCCTCCCTTGTATATTTCCATACTTATAAAAATTTCTGCTTTGTCGCGGGTTCATGAGTCAATTTCATTCTTGTTGCAAACTTTTGTATCCTCCAAAATGCATCGTCATTTTCCACTGTATCCATTTTACACCCATACTTTGAAATGTTTCTAAATATTTCACCGTGGGTCTATGAGACAGGATGATCCATCAGATCTCTCTCCCTTTGGGTCGTCTGATCTGTGACAAGTGGTGAACTCATGGGTCGTCTAATCTATGACAAGTGGCGACCTCCTGGGTCATCTAATCTATGACAAGAGACGACCTCCTGTGTTGTCTGATCGATTTGTTATACTTATTCATTTTTCCATATCTCACTGCGAGCAACGGGTCTACGACATATGTTTTTATAGATTTATTTGAAGTTTTTATGCGCAAATATAGAATGGTTGTGATATCCAAAATTTTATTGGTTGGACAATTTAATCCATAAAAAAATGATGGAATGAATATGCTTTTATAGATTTATTTGTATTTTTTGAATAATGTAGAAATTGTTTCATGTTCATTAATTTAAAATATCACATATAAAAATACAAAAAAACAAAATAATGATAAAAGTTATGCAATATCTATATAAACCACATGGAAAAATATCTATAGTAAATATTTTATTTTTGTATGCACATTTTTCTGGCTGCAAATATAGTTAAATTCATTATTGGTTTTAGAATATAAAATATTTTGTATAGGTAATAATTGTCCTTAAAAATTATGCATTTTTCAATATGAATAACCAAAACCTTCCATTTACTGCAAATATAGAATAGTTTTAAGCATTTTTTAATATGTATAACTAAAACCTTCCATTTAGTGCAAATATAGAATAGTTGTGATCCATTTTTTTTATTAGTTGGATATTTTAATCTTTTTAAAAAATTGATAAAATGAATATGTTTTTATATGTAGAAATTGATTCATTTTCATCCTTTTAAGATATTACATATAAATATAAAGTAAAAATTATGTCATAAGTACATAAACCACATTGAAAAATATCTACTCATTATTAACATTATTTTTAAAATATGTATTATAGTAAATTTTTTTTATATGCACACAATTAGTTGGATAATTTAACCCTTCAAAAAATCAGTTTAAAAATATTTTAAAAATATCTGTTCCCCTAATTGGACGAGGACTCCTTCTACTTAGACCACTGAGGCTGACAAGTAGAGGATGTAATTGCGATCATAGTCTGGGGGACTAATCAAAGGGCATTGGATATGGTAGCTTTTAAATCATCAAAAATTGTTTGAGCATGTTTGTCCCATAGAAATGGGATATCATGTTGCAGTAGGCAGAGGAAACCATGTGCGCGAGTAGCATAGTCTGGGACAAAGCAGTGTAAAAGGTTGGATTTTCCTTGTAGGCTTTGTAGTTGGCATAAATTCCTAGGTGGTGGAATTTTTATGATAGCTTGGACCTTGAGGGGGTCCACCATGATGTCGTGTTGGGATACAATGAACCCAAGAAGGCGTCCGACCGTGATGCAAAAGATGCACTTGAAGGGGTTCAAGCAGATATTGTACTAACGACATCGTTGGAAAATGATGCGTAAGTCGTCTAAATGTTGATTTCGATTTTTGGATCAAGAAGTGAGTTCGTCCAAATAAACAAGGATGATGTGAGCAAGATCATGGAAAACATAGGTCATGGCCTATTGAAACATAGCACCTGCGTTCTTGAGTCAGAAAGGCAGACGCGATAAGATAAGGTACCCCAAGGGGTTGTAAAAGAAATTTTGTATTGATCTATTGGGTGAATTTGAATTTGGTTATAGTCGGAGAACCCGTCCATAAAGGAAAGTGCCTCATGGCCAAAAAAATCATCGATGATTTGGTCGATGAAAGGGGTTGGGAAGTTGTCTTTGGGACAAGCATGGTTAAGATTGTGAAATTCTGTGCAGACGTGAATAGGTCCATGTTTTTTGTTTACAGGGATGGGGTTGGAGACCCACGAAGTGTATGAAATGGGGAAAATGAACTCAGTGACGCATAACTTGTCAATTTCAACTTTGATAGCCACAAATTTGGATGGGTGTAACAAACCCATGACGGGGCATAAAAAATTTCTCTTTTCTTAAAGGACATATTCCCCATCCATGGTTTCTAATTTGGAAAGTTAGGGAACCAGTCCGACCTCTTGATCAAGGATCTCTGATTTTGGAGCCAAACAACTCTCTGAGACCTTGATGGTCTTGTTTTGCAATTAAACACAGACTCTTTCGACTTCCAGGTGAAAGTATAATGGTACTCGTGACCTTCCCCTTTTTCGCTTGCGAAATATCCGAGTTTCGGCGCTAGCCCTTTTTCTGATAAGACCTTCCTTGTCATGACCTTGGGAGATGACCTCACATAATCCACGCAATTATGAACATGACCAAGGGTGGTTTGAAACCAACTAATTGTTTCCCCGCAATTCACGTTGAGCCTCCACGTGTCATTTCTCCAAAAATGTGGTCTAGATTGCGGCCTTCCCTCAACTTTTTAAAGTTCGCGCACCTTTGGTCCCCAAAATGAAATGAGACCATCGATATCACAACCTTGACGGTGCTTCTGAAATGATGGCTCAGATCTATCCTTTCTGAATCTACGGATCAGATCTAACCTTTCTAAATCAACCGCTATGATTTATTTCACGATTTGGGTTTTGGGAGTTTCAACTCTCAACTTTTGCTTCCTCTGTGAGTAGCTATCTTATGGAGTGGAAGAACTCTTGACACTTGTCCTCAACAAATGGATGGTTCTGATGAACTCCAGATATCTTACCTTCAGAAGTTCTTTCTCTTTCATTCACCCTTTTCTCTCGGAGTGCTCTGTACCCGAAGTCGTGTATCGGACGCCAAACATCTACTCCGATCAATGGTCTATATCCTCTTTCCACAAACACAAATCTCTGGAGTGAATCCTTCTAGATTGTTGGATCTTATGACACCTGTCCTCACCAAATAAATGGCCCTGATCCTCTTTGGGACTTCGACACTTTTCAACCAAGACCATATCAACAGTCCTTCGACCTCCTTCTCGATCAATGATAGAGATATCCTTCAAGACTTCGACACTTTCACCCTCTTCTTTCCTCCAGAGTGATCCATACCCAGAATTCTAGATCTGGCGCCACACATCCACTTTCAAATCAATGACTGTCGTCCTCTTTGGAACTTTGGCCTTCGACGATTTCAAATCTCAATTTCCCCACACTCTGCTTCTCCCGAAGCGTTATCCGGAGTTTGCGATCTAATGACATCTTTCCTCTCACAAATTGACAGCTCCCAGTTGCTTCGAGTATTCGGGCTTTGACGATTTCAAACTTTACTCCTTCGTTTTCTTTTGGAGTTCACGATCTTTCATCACGTACCCTCTGGATCTGACGGTCCAGATTATCTTCGAATATTCATTTCTTCGGGGTTGGGGAGTTTCAGACTCTTATGCACTCGTTTCTCATGTAGTGCTTTCACCTGAACTTCATGGATTTCGCTACGTGTCCCTCTGTAATGGACGATGGCGATCTTCTTCGGCCTTCGAGGCTTCGGGAGTTTGTCACACTCCTCACTTGGAAACCTTCGAAGTCATTTTCCCTGAAGTCTTTGATCTATCAACACGTATCTTCTATCGACTGATGGACAAGATCTACTTCGGGTCTTTACTCAGAGTCCACAAACTTACGCCACCTATCCTCTCGATCCGACGCTTGAGATATACTTCGTTCTCCTTGACGATGGATGGTCCCAAACTACTTCGGGACTTCAAAACTTTGATAAGTCCACTCTCCTACATGTGAAAATCTCTAAGGCTCGAGCACCTTGATCTGATCAGACAGCTATTGGTCCTCTACGCTGTGATCCAACGACCACTTTCACTCCTCCTCCTGAGCTTCTGACCTCTTTCGACTTAGAATATTTTCTAAGTGTTCAAAGGCCTCGACCTTTGCTCCCCCTATGGGTCTATCTCTTGGACTTTGTCTGCACGCCTGAAAGTGTTATTTCCTCTGAGCTTGATTCCCCTTGAAGATTTCTCCTTCCCACGCACTATGCATTTCAAGGATCTCGTCAAACTCAGATCGAACGTCAACGACGATCAATGGTTCACAGAAATTGAGGGGCCCCAACATGCGTTCTCTTTATCAAAGAGTTTGACCTCCGCAATATGGAAAGTGCTTGCCCAAATTGGTCTAACTAGAGTCATTGATATTCCTCCCTGATGAGATCAACGATGTTACTGAATTGTGGGCCTCGAACTAGCACATCTGCTTCTTTCACCTTCGTGCTTCACAATGATTCCCCACCCTTGATCTCCATTTATAGATCGGCATTTCATAGTGATTGCGGGGTCCCACCTCCGTAATCTAAGAAGTGCTCGCTCGACTCTATTCTAATCCTAGTCGTTGATCTTCCATCCCCAACGATATCAATGATGTGGGTTGATTGCAGGTCGTGCACTAGCAGGTCTGCTAAATTTACCTTCGCACTCCACAATGATTCCCAACCATCGATTAAATCGAGTGGTTGGTGTTTGATTCGGTAACTCTAGTGAGTATTTGAGTTGATTTGATGACTGGGATGGCCCCTCTTCCCGTTAAACGACTCGCATCCATCTCCACTATCATATTCTTAAGTCAAGGGTAGTTCTGGTAACTTGACTATCGGGACTTCGAGACTGTTCCCTCCTAGATATGATGATCGAGATGGTTCTCGGGAATCCTCATATATAAGGCTCGGAGTTAACTTTGAGACTTCGCAGATTTTACCTCCCTTATGAAGAACTCGCTCAGTTTTTCGAACACGCGAAGTTTGAATGACTCATGGGTTAACTCCCATGCTCTTTCCCGTACCCAGTGGTCACAATAGACCATGGCTTCTTCCAAACAGATTTTTTCCATTCGTCTCCCAAACAAGGGACCTTCCCTTTCGATACTTCAACCTCCGTGTTCTTCCTGAGCTTCGTTATCTCTAAAATACTTAAGATATTTGTGCTCTTTCTCTTGAACTTAGCGCTTGGAAGAATCCTTCTGCACACCCCTTACGCTCATTCTTCAACTCTAGAACTTAATTTGTTCTCGGTCTCTCCCTGCCTCACAAAGATCCTATGCATACGTGCACTATCTCTCCTGAGCTTTAACAGACTCCCTCCTCCAATGGACTCAAATAGACTAGGAGTGTCCACATGCATACGTGAAATTGTGCCCAAGGTCGACGAACTCACATTTCATGGATCTAGATTAAACCACCACAGGGTGCAAGCATTTACAAATACAAAACATGCCCAATCCATATTTGCTTGAATACACAATTTTAGCAGGAATAAAGAGATACAGTATAACCATTAAGAAAACATAAACATCCCTGGGTCCTTCATAGTATATCCCATTTCATTACATAATTACAACTTAATTTCACAGGGCATGAGAATACTTATCTATTACAAGTTGCATCCAACCAACTGACTATGGGTGTGCACCTTTCCACCCAACCATAGGATCATAGGCATTCATTCTTAGCACTCTGGCCACCCCCATGCCAAGCCATGATATCACTAGGGAATTTACGCCATCTCTCATATAAAATCTCTCTGTCACATCGATCCTATGAGGTTTATCAGATGCTTCCTCAGCATCAAGCTCATGTTCGGGTCCTTCAGGTTGGGTTTTCCACACATCCTTTGGGTTTGTACATCTCCCTTATGAGCTTGTGCTCTCGTCCCCCCCCATGTTTCCTCTATTGTTGTCTCGGTATGTATCTTACCTTCCCTGCTCTGGAAGGTTTTTGACCTGTCCTATTCCTTCTATCAAAAGAAAGCTCGGGTCTGTAGGTCTCTGTGGTACTTCGAGCTGACATCATGTAGCTAGACCATGCTTCCATTCATGGGGGTGGTTGATGGCTCAACCACTGGTCCTTTCTTTATTAACTGATTTCTTTCCTCTAGAGATATCATGGATCGTACTTCAAGGCTTCACCCCCCAACAGTTTGTTATGGGCATTTTAACAATAATATGTTTACACTGTACACATGCCTTAGCATGGTAATCCTATTTTATGATTAATTACAAGTTGGGGTAAACAGGGTCTTACAATGGGTGGAGGGGGCATCACTTTTGATGGACAGGGACAACATCTGGCCAAGTTTCGATGCGATGTTCTACTATAGAAGGATCGAGGTTGGGCATCTCCATATATGATGAAGAAAAAATATCTTTGTATTCCTTAAAGAGAGCTTTGTAAGCAAAGATTTCTTCAGGGGAGCATGCAATGCCAATGGCGATTTCTTCTACGATTCCTGGTTTAATGGAAATGTCAATATTGACAGTGGGGGAGATGTTGGCCATGTTGCCTTCTTCAAAAGCATCGAGGGCAGGGATAGGGTTGTTGAACCATTCAATATGCCCCAGAGGAATAAAATATTTGGTTTCGATTGCGCATATGGAGACTTGGATAGGAGGGTGAAAGGCCTCCTCTAAAAGAAAAAATGATCGATGATGGAGCGCATTCCATGGGAAATCAGGGGTGGTTAACTCCTCCAAGGTATCTTCTTCACATTGAAAAATGCGAGAAGATAGGGGATCATGTGCAATGGTAGGGGGAATCAGTGACATGTGAGTGTTATTGTCCTCTAGGGATGAGGACATAGAAGGGATATTGTGCAAAGGGTGTGAATGTTCACTTGATATGAACCAAATGCAAGATATTGTAATGTCCCCATTGGCTTAGGAAGAATAAGGAATGGTTCCGCTAGGCTAAATTGGTTCACGTAGGCTAAGTCGGAAAAGTTACCTAGGGAATTCAACTTTTTCCTAGAAAATGACTTTATAAAGTGAAAAGGGGAAAAAGGGAGACATTGTTCTTAGGAAAAATAAAGTCACTTAAAAATTATAAAGTGTGCAA